>JAQFYC010006433.1:0-12219 GCA_034694165.1 Tomocerus mixtus | reverse complement strand
AAGCACCTTATAAACCAGCACTCTGCAGATTTATAGGTTTATGTTCTGTAGTGATTTTATTTACCGAATATGCGTACCTTGTCTACTTGGTACAATATAGTACATACATAGGTTAATAAAATAATATTTTGTGTAAATCACAGTAATTTGTTCGTTTATCCAATTCAATTTCGATTCTGTTGTAATTTCATATTTCATTCAATAATAATTTTATTAGCGATGTATTTTGAATTGGTTATGTACCGTATCTAACTCGGTAAGACACCTTGTATATAAGTAAAGTACACTTGGTAACATTGAGTTATCCACAAATATCCTTCTAAATGACAATATTAGACTTAACTACAAAAACTGCACGGATATTTGTAATATGTGCCTCCATGAATGTTCCATTTATAAGCAAACATAAATATGTAGTATCAAATCCAAAGAAGCCCGGAAGAGCAATTAAAATACTAAATATTATGCATTAATACTACTTACTGATATATTGTGCATTCTAAATTCTGAAAACTTTAATATAAAGCTGCATTACATTCAATCCAATCTAACTTACTCACTCTCACTACACTTCGACACTTAAATAAAATATTAAAATAGATTAGTGCAACAGTGAATACAACTGCCGTCATAAGGGCTAGACTAGGCAAATTAATGCAAAGAACACCATATTAGACTTAGTAGTAATCTCTGTCTATGTAAAATGCTTATATAGAAGATACAGCCTCAACTTTATGGGCTGTTGCATTGGATGCAGGTATTATTATTGTATCATTGTAAATGTATTTTATAGGGCTCGACGAAGGAATAAAAATGAGCCAAATAGAACCCTTCAGTCCCCATGGCATAATAGTAGCATGACTTCTGGTTCTCTTGTGTTAAGTTACGTTAGGTTACTTGGCCCATGAAATGAACAAACCCAGCCAAGCCATCTAAAAGGAAATCCAAACAGTGCTGCACTGTTCTACGTAACATTTGTGTTTAGATTAGCCATCTTTATGATCTTGTCTCTCTCACTATATATAGCCAATTGTAAACTCCTGTTCAAGCTGACATAACTAACATAAGCAAACTAAGTTCATAACATGCCTTGCATAATGCCTTCCAATATTGTACACACGCACTGTTGTATGCAAGTACATACGCATGTATTAGGCACAATAATGAAAGCCAATTCTCTTAGGTTTCTATATCTTATGTAATGATAATATAACACATTATTTATACATAATCCCCAGTATGTTTACAATGTACGAAGGAGCATTGGGACTGTATATAAGTATGTATGGCATTGCAGGCAATGGATAGTAGTTTTAATACGATGTGTGTCATCGTCGTTGGGGAAAAGAGATACTATTTTTCCTAATCTCGTTATATGATGATGAAAAGGCAAAGGGTCGGATTGGGATAATAGTGTAGAAAATATATAACTTCTCCCGTTTACATTTTGACGGGGGAATCGAATTTCGGTTATTCAACCAAGTCAGTCAGTCGTGTCAAGTCTCTTGCTTGGAGTCAATCTTCTTTCTCCATTCATTTGTAATAGATTACAAGATTAACAGAAGTTTAAGGAATTTTCTAAAATTCCATAGTGTACTATGTATTTACACTGTAGGTACAAATATTTACAAATCCGTAGCTCTGCCTATGCAATACTCTGCATTTGTATCGGTAATCATCCAAGTAATTGAGACCAACGCTCCCAAGTCACATAATATTATAACCCTGGAATAGTAGTTGTAGGAGTTCAGTGAGTGACAAGTGTGGAACAAATATTTACACTATCCCTTTTTAGCTTCGTAAAAACATTATATCACCATACAGAGCATTGGTTGTTGATACAGAGTACACACTACACTATAGGTATACGCACTAAATGCAACACACACATCGATCCAAAGCCTTTTTATTTACGTCCTATAAATATATTACTAATATATTGACTTGCCAGAGTAAATAAGTCAACTAGCTGAAGCACCCATTGAAGACATCACATAACATACCCACAGTTATTCAGGAAAAGTTACAGTGATCCAAATCATTTTTTTGTTTCGTGTAGTACTTAGCAGTTGGTATTCACGATTTAATATCCTATGCTACTGGATCCTATCATGAAATGGACAAGCACACTTATCTTCGCGTAGAATTTTTCATCATTTAAGTGTTCTACATATTTCATCATACGTATAAGGTATAATTGATGACTTCTAATGTCTCGACATGAGAAAATTGTAGTCATTTTTCTAATTTAATTTGGCTAGATTAGTGAGATTTATATTATACATACTATACTTAAGAGTGGGCGAAGTGTATTGATCCAGCGGGTACTATTTAGTTACCTACAAATAGTTTTGAATACCAAATACAGTTACCCCATTGAGAATGAAAAACAGCATAATGTCAAGTAAGAAAAGTAAAGTAGGTAATACTTACGAGTAGTTACGAAAGTTGTAAACGTAGTATATGATATAAATACTAAAGCAAATCTCCTTCTAATTAAGAAGTCCTAACTTGGTAATTTTGGAATGGCAACCCAATACATATTATTTTTCATAACCATATGAATACCATCTCAAAGTGTTTATTACTATACTATTTAGAAAGTAAGGGAATACTGGACAGTGGTAGTGGTTATCATGGGAAGTGCAAAAATAGCATTCGCTAGTAAATATTTGTATATCTGTAATAAAATTTTGCATTGTGTAACAGCTACTTGGACTGTTTTTTACCTAGTTCTGTTTGAAAAGTAAATGGTTAGATTTACAGTGAAGTTTTTATTAATTAAGTGTTTCACCAGAAGTTTTCGAGGGTAAGCATAAGCCAAGTTCGTTAAATATTCGTTAAATAAAGTACACGTAGATATTGTGAATTTTGCACCAGCAGAGTGTGAAAAGCAGTTAGCAAGTGATGGCAATAATGCAAAGAGGAAGTAGCTCTGTTGCGCACTAACGGAATGTGTAGCAGACTGGTTATGTGAATGACGTGAGTGATTGAGCTAAAATAAAATCAAAAGCAACATACTGAGTAAAATAGTGATTGAGTGAAACACGGTGTATTTGGACAAGATTGAATCTCAAGAGCCCTATAAAACGATACGAAGGGTTATTGTGCACGATTGTTATTACTCTTAGCCAGTTTAGAGTGTGTTAAATTCTACTGTGTTTTTATGAGGTTCACTCGACCAACTATATTGATGCTGTGTAGGACATGGGCATGGGCTAAAATTTTTGAAGTTAAGTAAAGTATTAAAGTAAAACGAGTACTGACATTATATACTCAGTATCGCGTGAAATGCGAAGTATTTGGAAAGTGTGTTACCGTTTTTGCAATTTATGCTGGCGCATAGACGTTGTGAATGTAACGTATTAGGTACATAGTTGTATTTAGGTAAGTGATTATTTTCATCCCTTTAGTCCATATTTCAGTTTATATTCAGCATTACCGCATTAGTCACTTTCATTTATGTATTCAATCCTTAATATGCGGGTCCGATTATGTGGTGGAATATCTAAAATCATTTTGTAGAAGAATTTCAGAAGAACAAACCTAATTATCTCATGTATATGAAATAATTTGGTAATAGATAATATTGTTAGCTACGTATTACTTTGTAGCGAATTTCAATATAATAGCAAGAACAAAATTAAATGAGACACAAGAAAGCAAGTTAGGAACCACGATGACTTAACTGTAAACTTGAAAATATTACACAGCGCAAGTATTACATTAAAGTTTAGGGTAGCATACCTAAACTTTACCATTTGTGAAGCATTGAAATGCTATACAGCCGACATGGTTACGGAAAGTATCCATAAGGCTATTAGGGATAGCGTAACTCTTGCAATAGCTAATTTTAATCCTCGAAAAAGAGGAACATGTACAGGTTGCAAGGGCTATACCAACTATACCTACAACAATATGGATATTTATGTTGTATATATTTATTCGAAGATACAGTATGGATTTATATAAATATGTCTATGCATGTGTGTCTGTAGCCCCGTTAAGGCTCTGTAATGTGTGCCTTGTTTGTTTCACAATGCAAAGAGTTATAATGATCATAATTGTATCTATTCGATTTTAAGAAGGCATTTAAAATTAGCACAATATTATGTCTTAGAAGTGGCATGTGGATGTTGAACAACAACAAAGAGCACTGTTCGGTATTTACTGGTTCGCAACAAAAATATTGAATACTTAGGTATTAAGGTATTGTCAATGTGTTTAAATACATAGTAGTGTATAAGAATTTCATAATAGTTTGTAGAAATACATACAGCCTGTACATCTATACACATCTCAGTATACGTACGCGTATGGTATCTTCGTCGAATAGTCACGTAATCATGTATGGAGCAGAAGAATTTTCTTGAAGCATCTTATATACTAAGACAAGAAGTAAGAAAAGAGGGAGAAAATATCTCTCTTGACTTACTTAGTTACTATATAAGAGTACTCTTTTTCTTATTCACAGCCCATATCACTTGACTAGACTGGAAGAAGACAAGAAGAATGGGAAGTGAATTAGGGTGCTCTGATAGTAATGCAAGTATGAGTGCAGCCCGGGCTCCTACACCGAATGTTTCTACTAGCTCTAGCCATGCAGGCGATAAAGAAGCCAAAAAGAAGCCGTTGCCGAATCCAAAGCCAAAGAGGCTTCTTCAACTCTCTTCTGCCAGAGCAAAGGCGACAATAATAACACCAGCCCCAACATCAGTCCGGGTTCCAGGTCCATCAGAATCGGCATTGGCCTTACGATCAACTTTATCATCATCGCCGTCCTCTCCTATTTCTTGCTTTACGTCAATAACGACGACAACAACGACAACGAGGACGGCCGTTGTGGAACTCGCGACAAAATTCTTGGAGGAAAATGTACGGAAGAGCATGAAACCGCGGATATTTCCGGTGGGTATTCTATTCAATGTTATGTTCCTTCTGCTTTCTTTTCACTCATTTCTTTAGCTCCCTTCTGTTCTGTCATTTTATTACTCTTTCATGTGATATAATTTTTCATGACATTTCATCAATTTCCTTAGGGAGTTGAGTTCCTGCTTAGCTTACTTACGTTACGTTAGAATGCTTATGTAGTGTAGTCGTATGCATTTATGTTAGTCTTCTTACTGTACCTACAATATAATATCTTACTGCACTTCAGGCATTGCAGGACTAGATTCTACTTACTACCAGTATGTTACTTACTTACATGTTTAGGTATTATGTTCTTCATATACGAAATCCTAACATACTAGGTATAATCTAATTCAGTTCACTCCCCTTTATTATAATGATATGTAACATATAGCTTTAACATTTACAGTGCTACACGCACATTGCACCACTACAGCTATACAATTCATTCTGCTTTTATTCCATTTCTGTGATTTTATTCCAACTCTGCACAAAGAAATAGCGTCATAGTATTGCCGTATTACTTACTACGTTCCTAAAGTAGATACCGACCGTGGCACATTCATATCACGTTTTAAATAATTATTTAAGATTTACCCTTATTTGATTCATTACATGAATGTATGCAATACTTTTGATTTTTGGGAGCAAAGTGTCTATTTGTATGACATATATGTGGTAGATACTATCTGGGTAATATTATTTTAACCAAAACCTCCGTGACAATTAACACATTACTGTTTCGTACGGGCTAATTAAGCAGAAGCGGCTACACTAGCACCTGAATCTAATGAATATAAAAAATTCACAATGAAAAAATTAAAATCGGCCGGGATTGGAAGAGACTACAAGATTTTTTTCAGAAACTCATTTCAACTTCTTGTTATGCTTGCTAGTAAAAAGGATTTTTAAGATCGAAAATAGATTGCTCCTATTACCGTAAAATAAACTATCATTGCCCTCCATTCAATTGCCCAGTGGTAGTTGAAGTGCACTAGAAAGTAATATACCATTGGGAAACGTAAAATAACATTACATTGCAATTGCAACTGGCCCTAGATAATAAAAATGAATTGTCTATTTAATCCTTCAAAGGAGTGGAGAAGAGAAAATAGTTTGAGAAATGACAGATTCTGCACTCATAAAACTTTGTATTGACCGGATTGAATCAAATCTCTTTCTTTATATTACGGTCTTATGGTTTTGCTATAATGGAAACTTGCATTGACTTCAATTAAAATCCATAAAATACTATCTAATGACACCATATAAAGAGTTAATGTCTTTGAGAATGCAGGAGTGAGAATTGGCTTCTACTACGTATAAATACGATATGTTTTCTTTTCTTTTGATGTACATGCTATTAACTGGGTAGTTAAACTGAATACACATTAAATTGCAACATCATAATTTAGGATATCAAATTCAAAAGCAATTTCTGACTCGTGTTCTTTACAATTTTGAAAACCTTACAACTGGCCTTATTTTTACGACAATATTATGCATAATATCTGTATTTGCAATTGCAATGTGTATTTTTCTTAATCACAACAGTTTATGTGCACTAAAAATTTTAATCTTCACTTTTTTATTTGGTAGGAAGTTTTTAACACTGTAGATGTACTTTACACTAGGTAATCAATCATTTTATAAACTGTTTGAAAATTATTGCAAGAGAAACATTTTTCCAATCTACTGAGCTAATTTAAGTAATTTACTGAAGAAGTCCATAGTAGATACATTCACACTTCTGTGCTTAATATTTTAGAATTCGCATATGGGAGTTATATGTATGTTTTTGGCTAAATATTTAGATGGAAAGCACGTCCGTGCCTGAAAGGGTGCCGACACCTTTTGTTTTCACATCGGACAGCCACATTCGACAACGAGCAACGGGATTCAATAAACGTCTGGACGAATGTCTTGAAAGAAGACCAGCGCTTGTCAGCTCAGGAAGCATTCAAAGCAGGTATGTGAAATGAATTCTCAATATACTTTTAGAATATATTTTCCATTTCAAAACTTTCTCCTTCGGGTATGTATTCGAATTCCTATGTATAACGCACTTCTATAATCAGAGCCGTTCACCACGCTACATGGTATGTAGTATGTACTACTTAAAATCAAAATAATGTAGGTACTTCTGGAAATAATTAAGTTTTTCTAGTTTACGAGGAGCATAGACCATACTTTTATTATACACATAAATTGCATTAAATTTCTGAATAAATATTATACATATACGTAGTAGGTAAGAGGTAACTACTAAAGAACACGCATTATATTTAATTTTTGCATGAAATGTTAAGCAGGTATTTTTGAACTTTCATTTTAAGCATAAATGTGAAATAATGTAGAAAGGTAGAATACAATAATAGTGCTTTCTTACATAATGTACTCCTGAGTTTGATCTAAGTATTTATTCAATCTAGTGTTGCATTTCCCTGAACGCACTTAAGTGAAATTCATGAAAAATTCTTTTGGCTGCATTGCATGTTATGGAGAAAATTCCAAATATTTTATCGTGAACTTTCTAATCTGCTCTGAATTAGAAAATAGTTTCATTTCCAACTGTGGAAGTGCCTTACAGGCACTTTATGGACATTTATTATCCCCTTCATTGTTCATTTCGTACCTCTTAAGAGCTCATTTGTGTACATAACTAAACAAAAATCCCCAGTGCACGTGCATTGCGAAATGGGGATGTGTGTACGCATTTCCAAGGTATGCTATCTACTATGAATGAACTTTAACTATGCACAGGTAACATAACCAATACAATTATAATGCACTCATTCTTATACTTATGCGTTACATGCTCATATAGCCCTAGGACCAGAACACACAGGCAGAAACTAATGGGGAAATGTGTGTGGTACAATAATAATGTACATAAGTACATAACATTGTAAATAAAGTGTAACATTATATTTAACTTAATATACTGATAGGGGTGTGTATAATGTCCTACCTACATATTCGTTAATATACCTAAGCACACACTAGTATTGGGTACCTATACGGGTTACTTGGCTATACTTATTGTACTTTTGTGTATTGTATTGTTTTTGTGTCTTTCGGAATGAGAAATTCCGACGAGCGTGTTCTAAAGTCATTTTTCAACACTTTATCTCTTGATTCTGTATTTGCGAGGGAGTCCATTCATATTATCATTATTATGATTATTTAAAGCGAGTGACACGGTGATTTTGTGTGTTGATAACGACGAAGCATTCAGGAGCGGCAGTCCGACACGGAAACAGACCCAGTTATGAGCAACGTCATGCAAGAAACACAGACCACATGTCAAAATCGCATGATGAACTGTTTTCTCTATTTTCTGGTTTAGTAATTCTTCCCCTACCTGCCCAGCTACTTATTACTACTGTTTACCTAGCGACTTGGCAGATGCTATGTATAATGGCTATAATACTACATAAATAGGTATGGGCATACTGTACGTACACAGTAATTATGGAGAAAATACAGTTCAAATGTGACTTTCTTCCTTTTCTTTCTCTTTCTAACCATTTCTTCCTGTTTTTACTTTAATAGCTCTTTATGTGCCATTAGCTTCAGTTTCCGCCTTTCCAATAGTTTTCTCCATTTAGAAAGACTTCAAACTTCAGGGGAATTCCTTAAGCTATTACACTCGGAGTAGTTTTAATGTGCCCATTATTACGGTTAGCAGAAAACTACATATGCCCTCTTATTCCTATGTACATAGTACTTAGCAATTTATAGCGAATCAACTTTTTTGTCACAGTTGTATATTTTTATATGCATTTTTGTAAAGTTACCTATCTCCAATTTGTTCTCTAATATAAAATTGGATGACAAATATTGTGTGTGTAAATAACGACCGTAAAACTGGAATTGTTCCATATCAACAAAGTGCATGGGCGTGCATAGTGCACTCATAAAGACACATAATTACAAATTCCATGCATCGAGTGTGCTAGTGCTTGTTAGAATGCATCCACTGTGCATCATAAAGCAATAATATGCATATACACATACAATGCGTTTCCTTTGTAAAGATATGAAACTCGAAAATTATAAATGCAGATATGTGCCAGTACATTATGGTATTCGTGAAAAGTTTAATGCAAAGTTTCAAACTATTGTAAGCTGCTTTACATATATCTGTATGTTTATATGTATGTACTAAATCTGCTACCAATGTGCCATAATCAAACAGCAACTCCTAATATAGCAAGTCAAAAATAAATTAGTTGTTCCCATTTATCCAATTTATACCTTGGATAATAATATAGCTTTCTGTTATCCATTCCATATGCATATGCCAGTCGTATTTGCTTATGGCTAAGTTAAGTTGATGTGTTAATCTATTAAAACAATGGATATAAATGACACGTTAGCATAGGTAGCACAAACTACAAAGAGATTGGCGTGTCAGCCTGCCAGATATTTTTTGCCAGTGTTTTGATAGACTGATAACCTTTTCCGGTATATGTCCAGAATCCAGCCTCCTATAAGTCATGTATATAGGTTACTATTATATTTTTTGCTACCGTTATTGTCACGTTAATAAACAATCTGCGCTGCGACAAACGGAATCAGATTTTCCTATTCGTATGCGTCTTGCAACAACTATGGGCAATAGGCACTTTATACTAATATTCTACACAATTAATGCAAAAACGTGGTTAACCGCAAGATTAAATATATACTATAAATAAAGAGTGTGGTCACACTTTCTTTAGGTTGGAGGATGAAAGGTATAACCCGAACATTCAAGTTGAAATTAATTTGTCCTTCAGTCAAATATGACGAATTAATTGTATTATTCTCCCGAGGAAGGAAATAGGTGTTAAGACAGGTGTGCTACTAAAATCCTAATTTTCAACTTCAAATTATTATTATTATGATGACTTACCTACATACCATGCAATGTGTGTATTAAGATACGCAATTCTCTCAGTGAAAGTAAGCTTTATCCGGGAAAGGAAAAAAGAATTCTGCTCCTACAGTATATGTACTTACTGCAATTATACTTACCTATATCAATATGTAACTTATGTACATATTTGTGGGTAGGTGCACATCTTGGTATTAAATCTTAATAGAATCCATTTCTTGCATATCGCCTTTTAATGGCATAAAAGCTATCAATTCTTCTTTAATGTCGATAATAAAATGAGAATAGCAAACCGTATAAAAAGAAGGCAACAATAAAACAGATAGCCAGTAAATTATAAAAAGGAGATCAATTCATTTTACATACTGTTGCCACACGTAGTGTTGTAGCCGATTTTATAGTATAACTACAAATACTACACAGCTTATTCCATCAAATCAAGGAACACAAAGCATAGTTAATATGAATTTTAGGATTATTACTCTCACCCAGTAGTCTACATCCCTAAACAAGTACCATATACTATAATATATTGGAAAATGATAACATCATGATTAGTACAATAGAGATAAAGAATCGATCCAATGAAGAAAAAAATCGGCACTAGCATAACCAAACTTTTTTCGCCTTCCGCCGCTTTGATTTGGTATACTTAATCTTTCATGATCTTATAATACATTTTGAGCGTGTCATCTTGGTCCTAAACAAAGCAATGCATCATATGCGTTGGTAGTTATGATAACCTTTCATGACTTTGTAGGAGTTCATGTGTAATTGTGTACTATGAATTTAAGACTTTCTCCACTGCTGATCAAGCATGCTTTCGCAAGATGGCAACATAACGTAGACAATGAATCATTTTCTTGTAAGGATGTTATTTTTGGCAATTTTTATAGCAAGTTGGCTAAGACAGAACTTTAGATGTTTTTGTCTTCAAAACTTACTATGTCGTAATAAGTAGTGCCGGTTTGAAGGATTTACTCTGCTTTTACTTCAAAAATGTCACATAACTTTCTCAAAACATTTCCAGCAGAAAAATATCAAAGAATATGCTTAGACTGAGACAGTGAGTTAATCAAGCATTACCAGGCCAGGCCAGTAGGTAGTTATATTACTCAAAAAGCTGGGGTAGAAGTCGATGTAATAAGTAGTAGAATAATAATGCGTCTCTGGATGAAATTGATAGCAATTAGATAGAACAAACTCTATTAAATTTTTCTTTCTTTATTGACTCCCATAAATCATTTGCGAGGAGAGGTAATTACTGTCCTTGTCCAAGTCCATCCAATCCAGGTTCAACCTTAGATAGAACCTCCCAGTTGGTTTTTCCAGTAATAAGGGCAGATTCTACTATACATATGAATACAGTGTATAAGTCCACGCACATATATAGAACATATAGACCAGACCGTATAAATAAATGCGTATCTTTACATATAATATCGCTCGTTTTGTCTGACTTACCATCCGAGAAATCGGTAGGGGGTTTATGGACTCATGGTTTCCTAATATAAAAATTTATTCTGGTCCAATATGGGACTTTACGGAGGACTCTATCAAGGCAGGGTAAGTTTCGCGGTGTGTATCTAAGCCACATTCACAATATAATACTACTATTGTACACTACATACGCATTTACTCTATATTTACAATACAATACTACTACCTACAATATATGAAACTACTGTAAAACAGGAAAGATGCTGTTCTTTTCTTTTACGTTTTATTTCTTGTGTTCAGTTAGCGTGCAGTGTGTTTGTAGTTTTGTTGCATTACTATTGCTTTGTAGCATCAGCAATGCGACTGTATTATGTACAACTTAACTTGAAGCGGACATGAACATGAGGAGGAAATAAGGGCCGGCTGTTCTCTGCTTCCTTGCTGGCTTTTACAGTCTTAACGATTAGGCCCTGTCCTGTTGGTTCTTATATAATGTATTTTGTTATGAATATACAGATGTACCATGTAGTATTAGGAATATTCTTCGTTTCCTTGTTTCATTACAATTTCTCTTCGATTCGAGTTGACTCACTGAAATGTATTTTTCATTGTTTTTGCTGCATTGGATCAAAGCATAGTACTCTATCGGTTTATAATGCCTCCATACTCCATACGCACTTGAGTATCCTTCTGCTGTAAGTATAAATACAATAGTAACTATCTTCTGCATGAGTAAAGTAAAAATGTAGGAGTACTGAATAGTTTTTGCATTTCAAATAAGTACAAGTATTGAATGGTAAACAGTAGTGGTTATAGGCATTGTAAGTAACTATAACTATACTCGCATTACTATTATTATGTAATGATTAATTATAATTTTGTAGCTGTCCTAACATGAGTAATAAATGGTTTAACTTTCTAAACAAAATATGGGGATGAGAATAGAAAACCGAAGGAGCCTGTATATAAAACAATTGGCGAACGAG
>JAQFYC010006432.1:0-12219 GCA_034694165.1 Tomocerus mixtus | reverse complement strand
CATATTCCATGAATATTATGGTGAAAGTTAACACATGGGAATTTGTATGGTGGGTGACTTATGCCGGGTACTGTAGACCTGTAAAATACAATAGTGTATATAAGACATTATTCTTGCATGTACTTTTTGCCATATAGCCGAGCCATGGGAAAGAACATGTGAAAAGCCTAAATCTCTGGTTTGAAGCAAAAGCACATTTCTTACGTCTCCGTACTTTTCAAAATAACAATTCCTGTGTTCGGATGCACTAAAACTACAGCTTTAGGTGATACATTAAGCAACCCTTGTGCAACTCCACTCTATATTTACATGCTTATAAACTAAAATTACACAAACAGTTCCTGCTCCAGTGCTAATGCAATACTGCAATTCAAAGGAAAGACATTAAATACACATAACATAACAAGTCTCACTTGGCGAGAAAGGCAGAAGAAGAACTATATCTTATGTAGTAACTTAAGGCAATACGCATAACATAATAGAGCTTCACTCAAGTCAAATCTTCTGCCAACAAAGTAACCGCAGTTTCCTTTTCATCTTCATCTCCCTTCATCTGCTCCTTTATGATGATTTAGTGGAGGCATTGTTGTATTTATAACTTACGGAGCGAGAACCTCTTAACCCTAACCAAACTTTAAACCAGTTCTTTGTGCACCGTGCACCCTTTGTGTGAATATATCTAAATTGTCAAAAATACACTTTCAATATGATAATAATATCTAGTATTTGTAGTATTTGTATTTCAAACATAAATGACATTAAAAATTGTGTAGACTACAAACAGCCCCTATGAACAGGATTGTACATTGTATTGTGGAAGTGCAGATACAGGTTAAAAAGTTTACCCACCGTTAGGAGTTGGAGGGATTATTGAGCTAATATAAATTTAGATTTTTCTATTTTCCTCGGTAAAAACTATGTTCAATTGTATGTATAGGTACTTCTGGACATTTTAGAATGTGTATGGAGGCCGAGGCTAAGTTGAATCTAATCGAATAATTAAATATATTGTAATTTTTAAAAAATTGGGAATATATCTGTATGCCGCACAACCAAACACCTGAAAACAAACTGAAATTATTTTTTCTTCAGTCATTAATTGGTTAAAGACACTTTTTGATTATGAAAGTGTTTCTTGAGTTGGAGTAGGTTTGACTTTAACTTTGTCAACCCACACGTGTAAACAGTAGCAATTTTAGAAACGTATCAGATTTGCACACACCATGCGATTCGAAATACGGATACCCACTGCTCTCTTTTTTATTATGCGTGTAACAGATGTTACGCATATCGTGCACTGGATACGCAGTTAAGGAGATTTTTGAATGAGCCCTCAAATATATATCCTCTGTATGATTTCAAGTCAAGCTATAAGTCCTTCTCCTATTATATACCTTTGTTTATACCTAATAACATAACAGTTTCAAGCTGCCAGTAGTAGTAGAAGTAAGTACAGCGTAACACTTATCCAAGGTATATGTTATTCTGTGCGTCTTGAATTTTTATGGGATTCATGATAAGAATTTCAAAAAGGCTTTACTACCAAGGAGTATAGTACAGGTTTCCTTTCATATTATTATGGTATTGCCGACACTGTACCTATATAGTTCATATTTACATATTATTCAAGAGTGTAGTTGCTTACAAAATATTATTAAAATGACTACATATCTCAACATGTACGATAGATGCTTTGCAGGCTTATTTTTTCTTCATTATGTATTACGTACCGCACTCTGTACTGCAAATGTAGATTTCTCATTTGTTATCTCAAAAAGTTTTCTTGAGTAATGTGGTATAAACAGTATAGGATGAACACAACACATAAATGAGAAAGTAGGGAAGTTAGATTCTGGTAAAGAAGCAATAAGGAAAGTTATTATTGCGAATTCAGTTGGCTGTTTATAATGTGTAGTTGTTGTGGGTGGGTGTATCTTTTTAGCACTCCCGTGTTGTAAAATCTTATCATTTGAGATTCTACCCTGATGGTTTGGTTTTGGATAGTCTCTTTGAACCCAAACAGAAGTAAAATGGAAAACTAGAGCTGGAACATTAAATTGGCCTACATTTACACTCAAACTCAGCCAGGACCACGCCAAGGAGCCCAACTGAGGCTAAGCAATGCAGTAGCAGTAGCATAAAGTAGGTATATGCACAAAGTGTTGAAACAATACATCCCTGATGTCGTTAAACATAGATACATACGCCTTAGAGTCTAAAATAGTATATTACATTGTAGTATTCATATGGAGAAGTGTTACATAGTTAGCTATTCCGTAGGGAGAAGCTTTACGGTGACTTGACTTGGCTTGGCTTGGCTCTACTTTACTGCTCTACTTCAAAGTTACGTATGTTGCGTTATAATATTATTACATTACATTATGTAGGTAATGTAATGTTATGATATGAAAGTGCGAGGCAGACATTACATTACATTATACCCACAATGTCATAGTCATATGTAGTCATGCCAAGCCAAGTCAAGCTAAATAGTTGCTTTCTTGTCTTTACATGTCCTCCAGTGCAGCAGATATATATTCCATGTCTTATTCTTATTATGTAGGTAATAGTACATATAACAGATATTAAATATATGCATTAGCTACACTATGCCGTTAGTAGTATATAGGAAAGAGGAGATAAAATAGCTCTACTTTACTTAACCCACTACGCCACAACTTTCTCGCTTCGTTTAAAACTTTTCAAAAGCTAATTATTTTGAGATATATATTCATTCACTAAGACGACTTTCTCCGCAAGGCTTATCTCTTTGTTCACATTAGCAAATTTCACTTTATGTGTGGTCTGGTGCATTATGTATAATATTTTCCATTTCTGTGTAATATCATTACATTTAATACTTATTACTATTACCGTTTGTTTTGCTTAGGAACCCGGATATGAGTTTGATTAGCTCTTTGTTTGATCATCTTTGCTTTGTAGGTACTACGGTAATTAATATGCGTAAATATTTAGAGTCCCCAACAATTATACCATAAAACGTGTTCATAAATTGTCAAACTTAACAAGCATTTCCCGTCAACATGCATTTTATCTTGGTTTCACTTTCACCATCAAGCAATTATCATAATATTATTATTTGTGGTAAAGCATGCAATTAGTATATTAGAGATTACATAGAAAACTTGTAGTACTATAAGCACGCAAACAAGAAATGCAGTAAAGATAAACAAAGGGAAAGGCATTAGGTATTTGTTATTTTTATTGACTGAAAGAGTCGTAAAAGTATTCTGTTTCGTTTGTGGAAATATTTCCATTAGCAATGGAAAAACAAATCATTACACTTAGAGTAGGATATCTAATCTAGTTTCTGTACGAGTTCTTTCTATAACTAACCCACAACATAGCATAACATAACAAAACAACTCAACGTGGGTAAGTAAATAGTTTACTCACTCTCTTGTGTTAGTTTATACACTGGTAGTACTAATAGAGCGAAGGATTTGGATCTTTATTGTGTGTCGGCATGCGTTCATTCATTCTGTTTTGTTGTGGCTGTGGCTATAGTAAGTATAGAAGAGAAGCCAAACCGTTCTTTCAGTTGTCTTGTCCGTCTATTAGCCAAAGGGTTTCGTTTCGTTAGCTTCAACTTATCGTTGGTGCAAGCAAGTCAGGCATACTGTATACATATATGTATGTACTTGTTAGTTATCTCCATTGGGTCGTGAAACTGTTGGTTTGCTTCCTATATAAACAGATCGAATAGATGCACTTGGTCAGATAAGAGATTAGGATGGAAAGGAGAGGGAATCTCATTAGATGTGCAATAGATCTGTACACTAAACGAAGTTAGACAAGATGAGATGAGCAGAGAAGAGACGTTCTTCTCCCCCTTTTATTTAGGATCCAATCAACTAACAACACTGGGAATACACTACAAGGACGGACAAATGTACATGCGTTAACGCTAACTCTCCTATTTACGTTTCTGTATTCCAATTGCATATACATTTTCCTTTACTATTCAACATCACAATACAAAATATACGCTACATTCCTATTCATTGTTCTCCAGTAATTCACTTTCATCTGTGTGTATTCTGGTATATGTCCATATTTAGGTGTCTGTACTGTCTACTGTCTGTCTACAAAGCAATAGTTTATTTCACCTTGTTATATTTTCCTAATTTAGTGCCTTATTGTGTATGTACTTTATATTTTCATCTTTTTTCGTGTATGTATGTATTATGTATGTATTAGTTGTATATACATTATCCGTAATTGTATTTTCTATGGTTTATTATATACCTTCTGCAATTACAAAGGTTTGGTTGTTATTTGGTTTGGCTTTGGTTTAGCTTTAGCTTCAGATTCTGTTGCTAACATTAGAAATACACTAGGATGGGCAGACACAATACAATAGAATCCTCACAGCTATTATAGTTAGTCCACATGCACACATGTAAACCAAAATTGGAAGAAAATACATTTTATGAGACTCGTAGGACATGGCGAACAAAACTCAATCATCAACTACGGCAGTAACTTACTAACTAACCAACTGACTAACTAAAGGACACGTGCACCCATGTGGTTATGGTATTCGGAATGGTAGCCAATGATAGTAGGTTATGTAGTTAGTGAAATAGATACTACCTACAATATATAGTTACGATTAGTACATAGGATACGTTATTCCATCCACTCATCCATCCATACGTATGTAATAACCATTTCTGAGGTTATAAATAATGAAGGCTGAATTAACTACCCATGCAACTAGATTGGATACCTGCTATGATAGCTTTCTTCTATAATATACAACTAGAACTAGCTAATGTAAGGAGTATTCAAGAAGATCCGCTACCAAATAAGTTAGAGACAGAATCTGACGGTGTACTGTACTGTACTGTATGTATCAATATCATCGCTGTAAAGGTTTGTACGTCTGCCAGACTACTGTAGTCGGAAGGCCTAAACCAAACCTAAAGTCTGGATAGTTTTAACCGACGGTTCGGTTGGTGATTGAGCTGGAGTATTCTAGGTATGGATTTTGGAGGGTGACCTCTGAGGTGGAAATGATGAGATGAGGTCTATTTAGTTCTGCCTTTAGTTTCATATTGATACCACTTTCATTCCTCAAAGGAGTCTGGCTTGAGTATTTTCCCTGGTATATGTAAAACTTATGTATTATTATATAGATCTCAAGTTAGCATTATGCATCGTCCCGTTGCCTTTATTTCGCTTTCATCATATTACATCCGTACACCTACGTATATGTACCTATATATTTACTTACCTTCTAGAAACCTCCGTTATGTACATACATTAGTAAAATGTATGTATACCTATGTACACAAGATATGTATACATTTCTACATAACTTGTTAGTTTTGAGATGAAGAAACGCAAAATCATGTTGCCACGCTTAGACTTTAGACTTAGATGTGCCAGCCAAACCAAGCCAAGCAGAGCTAAACTAAGACAAGCCAACAGCCAACCTTCAAAATTACCCTTCTTTTTCTCTATAAGCTGAAAGCGTTGCCTCCTGAGCACAAGATACATTTCATCTCATCCCACTTTCTAATTTGTGAGTAAAGGAAAACTAAGTGAAAGTAAAGTTCAACTAAAGTAGTAAAACAAGCGAAATAAGACTTGTGCGTTTGGCATTGACTTGACTTGGCGGATAAAGGAAATTCTACATACTTACATTGTACAAACTTGGAAAGATGAGATAGGGCAAAGGAAGACATTCACCCAACTCATGATATCAACTAGCGAAACATGACAGAGGTGAATAGAATGAAGGCAAACATGAAATGCGTCTACAAACTCTATCTTTACAAGGGTAGTAAGGGAATGTAATATTTAAATATAGCGTGGTCATATTTTATATAAGTATATAGAGAGGTCCTTTGTATACGTTTACACAATTTCCTGATTACCTATATGACGCACTCCTCGAAAATTGAGCTTTAAGCCAAAAATATCAGCAGGCCTAGGCATCTATTATTTTGGGAGTGTTCATTGTCTTAAAGTGAAATGGAAACGTATATTAGAAGTGCTACCCATGCACATAATTCAATCTTTTCTACACGCAAAGGGGAAAATTTACTATGTTGCACTATAGTCTAGTATATACTTAACCTTAGACCTTTTGCATAGCTCTGCTTAATATCTCTCTGTATTTATATTTGTATACTAGTTTGAATGTATAAAGAACAACGACGGCTTTCTCCGTTTCCTGAGGGAAATGAGAGGTGAGAGTGCTTTCTCCTTTACTGTTTTTTGACTGTGTATTTACCCTCAATGAGTTTTTTGGCCTTGGCATTACTACTTTACATTGTATTTGTATTCTCCAAGAGGAGAACAAACACAGATGCAGCCCAAACTAAATCCCTACTTAACGCACATGGTGTAATTATGAACACACTAAATATACATATACTCACCTCAGCCATCAGGCCAAACCACCATTCCCCCAAACTCCAAACCACACTTTCTTTCAGCTTTCAATAATTATTATTCTTTCCTTTTGTTTTCCATCATTAACAAGTTAGAAAAACAGCGCGAAATCCTTTATGTGCAAAAAGCAATTTAATCTTTGTCATTATTTGGAAAAATAGCAATTAATTAGTTATAGTTTTGCGTTTGTGCTTAATTAAATTTTACAAAGAGCAAAAGCTGCAAATAATGGTAGAGGAAATTAATTTTTAAGAGATGGAAACAGTACAGAAGTGTATATTAATCATGAGAGCCTACAGCCTACCATTAAGTACCTAGTAAATCTTTTGTTAACTAGGTATACATATTTAATCCGTTTTCTCATTTCTGTAATTATATGAATATAACATCTACTACCTATATAGATTTTGCATATTATTTAACGAAGGAACGTATATATTTTCATGACAAGTGAGTAAGTTTGAATGCACTTAAAATGAATTCACACGTTAATACACACGTGCACATGATAGTATCTGTATGTACTCCTCCGTTGGTATAATTTCTTTAAGACTGTCAGAATTTTCTAGCCTCCCTCCTTATATTATGGTTCTGATTGTATGTAGCACAGTTAGACTAGAGCCAAAATAAGTAGTAAGCAACTGAGTTCGTTCTCACCATTAATTTTGCAGATTCCTAGTCTTAGTCTTAATAACCATGAGTCATAATGGCTCTTGAGAAAGATTTGAAGAGAAGAAGTCGACATAACTCAGATCTCAAAGCGCTTATATGGCTTTTCCCATGAGATTTGGATTGAATCATCAGCCATGCCATCGCAAGTCAACTTAGAGAAAATTATCTTCTTTAGCCGTGTTACTATTAAGACTAGTCTGACAAGGAGTGTAGTATAGTATGGAATAGAGTAACTTTGGAGGAAAAGTGCTTAAGAGAACTGACACGCTCTAGCAGATAACAATATAATATTATCCTTGCACACACATGCACACTTAGATGTATAGGAGGATTCGCATTCGCATAATATATCTCTTTCACTTAATTCCATGCCTTTGCATCCCTCCCGGTACTTACAGTTTTACAGAGGCACTTTCTTAATCGTCTACCGTTGAGTTGAATTGACTGAATGACTGCGTGGAACTAAAGGAAGACCATTTTATACTAATCGCCACAATTCACTAGAGTAAATAGTTAAACCCACATTCAGGCAGGATAAGCTCTTGAGAAAAATATATACCTACACGTTTTTTGTCAATACACAAATACAGAATACATACAACTACACAGAAATCCTAAAAAAATAAATGTTTTCCCGAGAATCTTCCCGACCTACATGGAGAATACAATATAACTAAATAAAAGCTATAGAGTTATCTAGCTTTATACACTATAAATAGTAGGTACATACTAAATACATAGTATGCGTACTGTATATTACCAGACCAAAGCCAAACCTAGAGCAAGGCAGAGGAAATAACGCTAATTTCACAGTAGACAAATTGCTAAAGTCTACACGATACAATTGTGCGGAAAGAAATATGCATTCTGTGTTGAAAGGGAGTTGATTTTCTCCTTTGTGTTCCTGTTTCTACACAAAGACACAGTGGCAGGTTCACATTAGCTTTATTTTCTCTGCTTACTGACAGAGTTACTGTACAGTTAGCTTCTGAGTGTAAAAAGGAATGAATGAATGGGCGGTCTCTAACAACATTTACTACAAGCAGAGAAGAAAGACAACCTTTTCTCTCTGTTCAGATCCGATTCTATTGTAAATTACATACACTACTTATGTTTGGGTATACTACTCACACACCGAGCCAACAAAACCTAATATATATAAACACTTAGGTATATAAATACAATTTTAGCTTTCCCTTTAAAAAAAGAAAGCACCTAGACCCACAAAGTGAACAGAGCTGACTGAATTGAACTACTACATACAATACCTATTAAATAACTTGTCTAAAAGTCTATACTACACATAAATACTACCTATGTTTTGGAGGAAGGTACTATTATAATGTAGTAATAAAGGTGCTCTCTAAAATACCTTCTACATAGGTGGGCTTGTGACTGAATGAGTATATTGTGGAGAGAAGAGAAGAAAGAGGATTGATTAGGACCGAGTGAATTGGGTATTAAAAGGACGCTGCTGGAGTGTGCTAACAGAATACGCAGAACAGAGGAAATAAAATAGAATCTATGTGCATGGAGGTGGTTTGGTTAGATTCGGTTTGCTTTTGCTTTGCTTTGGGTATCTTTAGCTGTGGCATGGGTCTAGTAATGTAATGTTAAGACCTGAAGTGTATTCTGTATATGTATAAGGAATGAGACTGGATGGGAGTGGAGTTATGTTATGAATGCATTCAAGTTTATAAGTTGAGCACATGATGAGATGAGACTTAGCTCAGTGGAGGATACGAGATGTGAAAGTGTTTAGCTGACTTTAGTGGTTCGTTCCTTTATATATTACTCCTACGTACTACGTACAGAGAACTGGAATTCTACTTCAGCTTCCTAGTAAGTATTTACAACTGAAGCCATAACTATATTATGTGGATGTTAGTCATTCGCTTTCTGCAGTCCTAATGCCTAGTACCTAATAATAACCAGCTCTGTATAGCATTTAGTAGCTTTGCCAAAACATATATTATGCACCATACAGTAGAAGTGTGTATGCAATGCAAAACCGGTCCAAGTCCAACTGTGCTTTGCTATTTAACTAATCTAAATCATATCGGCTTAAGCATAATAAGTATTAGTACCTAAGTAGACATACATTTAGACTTATCCAGTTAGGTATTACCATACCACTTGCTTTGGAATTTGGATTGAACTACTTATTTATAATATGTAATGTTAGTAGGTGTGTTCTGAATAGTATTCTAGTGTTATAGCTAAAGTAGGTAGTACGTGGTAGTAAATAAATCCACTTTCACCAAAGTAAGTCTTCTAATACATTTGTAGAGATAGGATGGGAGGATTTGGAAAGAGAAAGGAGAAAACTAGCGCTTTTCCCATTACCTTTACACTTTAGAGATAGGCGAATGCTTTAAGCTGCACACTTACAAATGGAACATCCCTGTGATGAGCCGAACCACAATCTAAATGCCGAAATCACTCCGGAAATGAAATGAGTCTACTTTCCTATCCTACATTACTATTCCAAATTATATGGTTTCCCTGAGTATATGTGTAGCTATGGGCTGAAACGTGATTTCCATTTCAGTATTCCGTATAAAGTCAGTCAGTCCGTCACGATACGACTCTACTTGAATTAAGTCAGTTCTATTACTGAAGTGAGCTGAATAGCGATGTGATGGGATGTAGTCGTACAAATAGTGGATGGATTGGGAAGATGAATGCTTATAGGTATAAGAATAAGTACCTTCTATCAATATAATATCTGGAATTGCGTAGGTAGTAGGTAGTGAAGTGGCGTAAATTTAAGTGAAATTATGGGAGCTGCACCTAAACTCACAGTCAGTTCAGTTCAATTTAGTTCCTCGATGTCGCTTCTCAATTCAGTGTGAAAGTGTGAATTGTATTTTCGGATAGTTTAGATAAGTCTTCTTTTGGCTGGGATCGAATTGAATGGTATTAGGGGTTTGCGGTTTGGCTTTAATCAGACTAATGACTAGTGAAATAGTTTGGGCGAGCACGGGAATTGCATTCAGTTGGGCTGAGATGAAGCCAATGCATTTGGATAACTAAAAGGAAGTATTTAGCACATTCCTAATTGACCAACTAAAGATATAGACGATAGATATGCATATCGCCCAACCCAACTCCATTTTTCAAATTACGAAGAATCAAAACCTGAAACGAGTATGCAAAATATATTTGGTCGATTGGGATTTAATTTAGATCGTTAACTTCCTAGTAATGATCCCATGCTTATAATGCGAGATATCTGTATACGTACCTGCATGGCATTTATTTTATGAACCTAATCATCGTTAGGCAAAGAACAGTGTACCTATACAGGCTGTGATGTGGGCACCTTCTTACTATGCATATCAGGATTTAATTTTACTGCTTATATTAGTAGTACAGATATGTAAAGGAGAATTATTTTAATTGCATATTATTTATATATGTAGTACATGTATAATTCACTCGTAGACGTAGATAGATTTCATTCTGGTTCGTTTGACGAGCATTTTTTGTGGTGTTAGCTAAATTATTACTGTAGTGCGTATGCCATGTCTCATTCTGGTCTACCAGTGATTTGTGTGCACTATATGTAGTATTATAGGATTTATACAAATGCCTAAAGCTTATTCTTTTCACTCAGATAATCAGTTTCGGTTTCAGTCTCATTGAATTTGGTGGAATTCTGTATGCCTCGTGTCACACTTGATTTGAATGAGAAAGACATTCATCTTGGCTTGCCCTAGTACTGTGGCATGACACAGACATAAGCAAGGCAGGACCCAACTTCACACAAATTCAGCTTACACTGCACAATTTCGCTGTTATTTGAACCGATGCAAACTTCATTGAATGCAGTAACTACACTAACAATAAGATGGATGAATTTAGTTGGAAACTATGTATTTAATAGTAGTTAATGTAAGCACTAATATCAGTTCGTGTTATATGTATGTAAGATAATCTAGATACTATCTAGCATAGAACATGTAGAACTTTTATTGTAATTTACATTGGAATGGCAGGCAGAGTAACTACTTAGTAGGTAAGTAAAAATATAATCACTACAGATATAATGCTTAGCTTTCTAATGTTAGTATACTACATACATACAATTATGCGTTGGAGCGTGGAAGCTGGTTGAATTAACAGCAAAATGCGTTAAGAAAGGATTAAGAAAAAACGCTAAAGTTCATCTGCAAATTGCATAGGTATAGTAAGCATAATTTAATCAACAAAATGTAATGAGCCAAAAATATAATTATTAATACGAGATACTGCTGTACAAGCTCAAGCATTTCACTTGCAATTCTAGACAAAATAATGCTAAAACTGTTCCGCCAACTGATGTTTCAGCAGCACTGTACTGTTTTCCCGTTTTTGCAACTTGGATCTTGTGAAAATCTTTGCAAATTAATTTGATGGTTATTGCAACGACTTTTCAATCAGCACAAGGGAATGAATCGCTGTTAAAGGAAGCCATTTGCAGCCATTTGCCACTCCATCTTCTAGCAGACATCGCCTGAAATAATTAAAGGAAATAAATATTTCTCACACATACGCGTGCAAAGTGAAATAGAAGAATTTCAAACCTACACATTTTATCATTACTATTATTTAATTCGAAATACAATAGTAATATCTGTTGTTTAAGGGACCCGTATGCAAAAATCTGTTGACGTTTTCCGCCGAGCTGTCTAAGCGCTGCCAATGCTCCACTAAAAGCAAACTACATAGCCAAACGGTTAATATAAATGACGTCTGAGTAGCAGCACTGTATTCCAATGCGCAATGGCACTTCGCATTGAGTTGTGCTTCGTATCAATAGCAGTAGTAGTAGTAGCTCTTGCAATTGGAAATAGGAAAGCAATAATGCAAGGTGACGCGACAATTTCCCTCGCGCGACAGTTCCCCTCAGCGAAAATTCCCCAAGCGATAATTTCCTTCGCGATAATTCCCCTCCACGACAATTCCCCTCCGCCACATCAAAGATTAATTAATAATAATAAATAATTAGTAATAAATAAAATTAATTAATTTTTATAAATAGCCGCCTATAAACCATATTATGTTTATATATGTTTATGTGTGTCTGATACTAATGTGGTACATAATATGTGCTTACATTTTCATCATATTTAAATT
>JAQFYC010006431.1:0-12224 GCA_034694165.1 Tomocerus mixtus | reverse complement strand
GCGTTTTTATATCAATTACTACATTATTTTGGGAAAATATGCCCGCACGAGATTTCGACCGTGCTTGCACGAGATTTTGTTGGCTTGGCAGATTGTAGGACCCTGGAGATCATTACGGGATACCCTGTACATTGTATAGGCAAAATTATGCAATACCACTAAGTACTCGTATGGTAATTTGTCCACTACATAAAATCCAAATATGGTATAGTCCACTTGTTGCATTCTCGATTGTCAACAAATGGGACTTCCAACATTACATTATTTTCATTAGGCGGTTCTTTATGCAAAAATTAATCAGTTTGCAGTTTACGTTCAATGAATTACATATACTAATTACCTAAAAAATTGCAGATATTGTTCATATGCATGACCATTCTTCTGGTCATCTGTGCAGTGTATGCAGAGCCACTTGACCCTGTTGAAGATGTATTCATCAGTGGGGGTGGACAGCAGGAGGGTTCCAATATCAGAATATTAACGGACGAGGAGCCTTTGGATTTCGAAAATTCATGGGGAGGCGGCGGTCATCATGGATAATTTTTATTTTTAATAAAGACAACTAAAAAATAATTTGCTTTACAATTGACAATTGGTCTATTTATTTAACACGACACGGCCTACATACATCCCACATGTAACATAATTTCTAAATTAATAACAGGACGAATTAAGTAGTAGGTACGTATAGTTTATAACGAACAATATTTGCCATTTGCCAACCATTCGTCAGTGAAAAGTGAATCTAGGTATACATGCTTCCGCATTGCATGTATACTATAATGGATTACAAATAGACAAATACTATACTACGACACTGACATTGGTCCCAATATAAATAAGTGCAATTAGAGTAATTACTATTCAATAAATAATTCAAGCGGTAGCACTGAACATGTAATAATAATCTTTTACATAAAGGGATAGTTATTATTGTTGGTTACAATCACGTATATCTATTAAACTTATAATGATTAACTCTGAAATAATAGAACTTACACAGCTTATGCTCTCAAGCCGAAACAGAACACGCTTCAATTTGCAGCTATTGTACACGTTTTACTACTGCATTATTTTCTGTCTTCACTTACCTGTACTATATAGTATAACAACTGTAAAGTTTACATTACAAAAAATAGGGTGATATAGGGTGATGGTGATAGTGATGGCACATCCATCAGAATCGGAATTTATATTTTCTATCACACTACAGTTATCAATTTAAGTGTATTTCCCTTTTTGAGATATTTTCATTAGTACTGCCCAGCAGTATCCCCGATTGGCAACCTTTTTTATTTGTTTTACAATTATATTATATATTTACTAATAAATGTCACAAACTATTACTAATTGTAATGGTAACAACATACCACTTAGAGCATAATACTCCAGGATAAATAACATAATTTACACAACAATAACTACATAGTTACATAGTAAACATAAAATCCTGGTCATGAGCAGCTTAAACCGAAAACGAACGAGGAAAATAAATTAACAATTGGTAATCTGTATTTAGTCAGACAATGTTTTTAAGTCATTATTTTTTAGCATAATCTCAGTCAATTTTGGATCAAATAAGATCCCAGTTTGTTTTTTAATTGATGCTTTCTTGAAAGTACCACTACTTGGTCCGCCTTCTATGACGGTTACATGAGAGCGATCCTGCAGCATTGAACACACGGATGCAATCTCACTGCGATCAATCCATGAAAATCCTTTTTCGCTACACAATTTGCGGTATTCGTCATAAAGTAAAGTAATAGGCACAGGTGTAGACACTCCGTCGAAAGAGAGGCGTGCATTGGGAGCACTCTTGTGAATTCTCAACAAAGTGGATAAAATTATCATCTGTTGAAGAGGCAGCGGACCGTCGTCCTTCTGAATGCTCATTACCTTAGACAGAGTAGCTACCCCAACTCTCTCTGTGCGCATTTTCTTTGGACTCGATGAATTGAACCCTGTGGATTATACAAACATATTTATTTTATTCAATGTATAGAACCACCCCACCCATACTAATTGCTTATTCCAGTCCAAAATATATTATCACGGATAAGTTTCAAAGAGGAGTGACTTACCGTCATCGGATGTAGCTTTAAGGGCAGTAGCATGCCTCTCATTCTTTTCAGCTGCCTCTAAAGCCATTTTGCAAGCATTAAGAGCTTTTCTTACATCTCCAGTAGAAGCAGCTACTTTTGCTGCTGCAAACTTTATCGCAGTTGGATCAAAAAGTTCACTGCCAATTTCGTTCAGTCTTACTTCAAGTATTCGCTCAATTTCAGAGCGTTCATATGGGGGAAATTGTAATAACTTGGTAGATTCAGGACATGACTTAATTTCAATCTTCTTTTGACTTGCTGGTGTAACCCTCCTTCGATTTCTTACAGCACTAGGACTGGGGGATGACATTAGCAGCGGTAACTGACGGACTGTCAAATCCAAAGCGTTTGCGATCCCGATGAGAATTAGTTTAGATTCCGTACTTCTTGCCCAGTCAAACAAGGAATAAATTATTTCATTCGTACGACCCTTCAATAGCTGATCCATTTCATCAAGAACAAGGACCCTGAAACATACAGAAGAACATTCAACAATAAAATACACATTCATGAAAATATTTATAAAATTAACAGGGCATTAGTGAAAAAATTGCACTTATAATAAATAAATAAACGTACAGCATTTTACTACTTTTCGACATAATTCTATTATATATAACGTCTTTAGGAGTTTCTCCCTTAGTTCTCGTCTTGATTTGATTTACAAGATTTTCGTAAATTGTTGTCGGATTTTTCACACTCATACAGTTTATTTTTGCATATGTAAAGTCATACTTCTTCAAACTTGAACTTGAATCGTAACTATCCGGGTCTGCCAGCTTATCCACAACATGTTCCACAGATGCAGTTTTCCCCGTACCCGGAGCCCCAGATATGTACATACTTCCGGCAATCTTCTGAGACAAACATTTTTCAAGGAATTCGTAAATTATAAAGGTTTGAGATTCTCGTCCTACTAGCTGCTTCGGTTTTGATGTATGTAAAGCCTTCCTGGCTGCTTGAACTCCAGACTCAAAGGTCAAGGCTTTTACACAGTTGTTTTCGTCAATAGGCTTCCGCTTAAGTTCTTTCTCACTTTTAGGAGTCGTTAAACCGCGTTTAGATTGGCTGTATATATCTGTTAACTTTTGCTGAGACGACTTCTTCATTTTTCAATCTGAAACCATAAATACAATTTAAATGTTAAAACATAGTCATTGCAATTTGAATTTCAGTCAGTCAGCATTATTTATTATTTACTTATATTGTACATATATATACAATATATATATGTGTCTTGCCTGTCGCTGGCTCCTATATGTCTATCATTTATATATGTCCCCTAAAGAAGACTACAACCAATAATTATTTCACAAGCATGTGAATGGCATATCATAATACATAATCAATAATATGGGGAAGGGGATTGGGGGGCAGTATAGTACTTACAACTTATAATTTTTTGCAATGCCATGAAAGTTTTCAGAATTAAAATTTTTATTTTGCAGGTTTAGGATTGCGAATCTTGGAAAAATATTTTTTACTACACATATTTTAAATATTTTTTTCCACACAGCCCATAATACTTGGCTTCTAAACACATAAAACAGAATACAAATATTTAGTACCTTTACTGACTTTTACTTAACTGAACTACTAATTTTAATTTCAAATGCATAGGAAACAAATATTTCACCTTTAGATTTTCAAAGTTCGTCACAAATACGATGACGGATGGATACAGAGGGTCACTATTGACTATTGTCCGAAAATATGACGAAAATTTTACGCTTTGAATAGCTTTTTGATGTCAACAGGTTGCTCTAATTTAAAGGGCTCCAAAAGTACATATCACAGAGCACAGAACAATACACAAAGTACATCTGACAGAATAAGGGAAGGAAAGCATTTGGAGGGAACAGAATGTAAAGATTACACGTGCAACAAAAGCTATTTAAATACATCCTTACGCAGAATAGACTATTCTAAAGGCTGTACTTAAGCTATAGGTAACTACTATATAGCCCCGCCTACTAAAGGACACGTACTTGCATATAGATATAGAGTATCTCATTGCTGTGTTCTTTCCCTCGTCAACTTCCAAAGCGAATCGGATGAAAGGATAAGTTGTGCTCAGCTGTCCCAGAGAGCCAAATTACAAAATCCTTTCGTTAGTTGATTCCAAACGCGTAAGTGCGACTTTGAATGTTTGTCAACAAAAATTGATCATTTTTTTAAATACCACTGATTAGTACGGGAGTTATGGGCAAGGAAAAAAGACACAGGGATAGTTCACGAGATACAGATAAGCAGAGAGAACGAAGACATGGTGATGAAGTATCACGTCGTAGGGATAAGGACAGAGGAAGAAGGAACCGGGATGAAGATGATTCCCCAGATAAGGAGACCGACGGAGGAAGAAAGAACCGGGATGAAGATGATTCTCGAGATAAGAATAAGGAGGGAGGAAAAAGTTCCCGAGGTAAGAATAAGGAGGGAGGAAAAAGGAACCGGGATAAAGATGATTCCCGAGATAAGAATAAGGAGAGAGGAAAAAGAAACCGGGATGAAGATGATTCCCGAGATAAGGATAAGGAGGGAGGAAAAAGGAACCGTGATGAAGATGATTCCCGAGATAAGGACAGAGGAAGAAGGAACCGGGATGAAGATGATTCCCGAGTTGGGGATAAGGACGGAGGAAAAAGGGACCGGGATGAATCCGGAGATAAGGATAGAGGAAGAAGGAACCGGGATGTAGATGATTCCCCAGATAAGGATAAGGACGGAAGAAGAAGGAACCGGGATGAAGATGAATCCCGAGATAAAGGTAGAGGAAGCAGGAACCGGGATGAAAATGACTCCCCAGATAAGGATAAAGGAAGAAGGAACCGGGATGTAGATGATTCCCCAGACAAGGATAAGGACGGAAGAAGAAGGAACCGGGATGAAAATGATTCCCCAGATAAGGATAAGGACGGAGGGAGAAGGAACCGGGATGAAGATGAATCCCGAGATAAGAGTAGAGGAAGAAAGAACCGGGATGTAGATGATTCCCGAGATAAGGACAGAGGAAGCAGGAACCGTGATGAAAACGATTCCCCAGATAAGGATAAGGACGGAGGAAGAAGGGACCGTGATGAAGATGAGCCCCGACGTAAGGATAAGGGCGGAGGAAAAAGGAACCGGGATAAAGATGATTCCCGAGATAAGATTACAGAGGTAGAAAAAAGAAACCGGGATGAAGATGATTCCCGAGATAAGGATAAAGATAGAGGAAGAAGGATCCGTGTAGATGATTCCCGAGATAAGGACAGAGGAAGCAGGAACCGGGATGATAATAATTCCCCAGATAAGGATAAGGACGGAGGAAGAATGAACCGGGATGAAGATGAATCCCCAGATAAGGATAGAGGAAGAATGAACCGGGATGAAGATGAATCCCCAGATAAGGATAGAGGAAGAAGGAACCGTGATGTAGATGATTCCCGAGATATGGACAGAGGAAGCAGGAACCGAGATGAAAATAATTCCCCAGATAGGGATAAGGACGGAGGAAGAAGGAACCGGGACGAAGATGATTCGCGAGATGAGGATACGGGCAGAGGAAGAAGGAATAGGTACTGGGATGACGTGGAGGATGGGGAAATAGAGACAGACAAAAATGACCAGGATGACCATGAAGTGAGAAGGAAGGAAAGAGAAAGGAGACACAGACAGAAAGGTAAATATATATTCATAGTTTATATGCTTTCGCTAATTTACAGCATGCACTATCAGCAAGGCAATCATTTTTATTTTTTTACATTTGCTTATTTGCACTATTGTGCGTATTAAACGTATTACAAAATTGTACAATGTGTGGTTTATGTCCCTTTTGTGTATTAACAGATAAGGAAAGAGAAGAAGAGAGAGAGAGAAGACACAAGAACAAAGGTTAATAAAAGTGATCAATTACAAAAGTATAACTTGTACTTTCTCGAATTGCTTCAACTAATTTTGTTTTTATATGATTCTAGAAAACAAGTACAGAAGAGATGACAGCAAACGTGAAAAGGAAAATGTGGAAGGTAAGTTGTCTGCATAGAACTTTGACTTGTAGCATATACCTATTATGTACTATACATATAGGCCACTGGCATACACTTACATACTACAGTATAAGTATCTGTTGATCTAGAATTAAATTCGTAAAAATTCCGACTACATTACTAGGCAATAAATGGCAGTGACAATTGGTCGATTTATTTGAGTATTTATATTGTATAATTATAATCAAACAAGTCAAACATTATTTTATTTTATATATGGTTACAGAAAAAGAACCTATGGCTCAAGAAAGAAAGAAAAAGGAAGTCGATGCCGTCCTTACTAGAACTGGAGGTGCATATATTCCTCCTGCCAAACTGCGAATGATGCAGAAAGATATTCAAGACAAATCCAGTATGGCATTTCAGCGACTAGCGTGGGAGGCTCTGAAGAAGTCGATCAATGGTCTTATTAATAAAGTCAATACTTCTAATATAGCTGTAAGTGTAAAATTTAAATTGCTTTGTATGTATGTATTTATAGTATAGAACATTTAAGTAACATTGGTACATATTCAAAGAAATAAAGTTGAATTTCTTCCTGCTTTAGGTAATCGTGCGCGAGTTATTCAAAGAAAATCTTATCCGAGGCAGAGGATTGCTGTGTCGATCCGTTATTCAAGCTCAGACATCATCCCCAACCTTCACAAACATCTATGCTGCTTTGACTTCCATCATAAACACAAAGTTTCCAAATATCGGCGAGTTACTGTTAAAACGATTGATATTACAGTTCCGAAGAGGATATCGCCGAAATGACAAGCCTTCGTGTTTGGCCGCATCCAGATTTATTGCCCATTTGGTAAACCAACAAGTAGCTCATGAAGTTTTGGGGCTAGAAATTCTCACCCTGTTATTAGAACATCCAACGGAGGACTCAGTAGAAGTGGCAATTGCATTTCTTAAGGAAATTGGGGCCAGGTTGGATGAAGTTTCCCCTAAGGGAGCACATGCCATTTTTGAAAGACTGAGACATGTTCTTCACGAAGCGAATCTTGACAAACGTGTACAGTATATGATCGAAGTTATGTTCCAGGTAATCACAGTTGTCGAATTTTCACAATCTTTCTAGTAGCATAATGATTACGTATTACATTTCTAATCATTTCAATGCATTTCAGGTGCGCAAAGACAAATTTAAAGATTTTCCTTCTGTTCCTGAAGAACTTGATCTTGTCGAGGAAGCAGATCAATTTACTCATCTTGTGACGCTAGATGAAGTAACCGAAGGCCAAGAAATCCTTAGTAAGTTCTGTTCAAATATTTATGATAACCTCTAAAATATCTACAATGTTGTTCCGTTCCCCATCATTTTTGTCAGCGGCCAGCAATAGGGAGTGGCCACCCACAGAAATATGTGGGTCGTGTCGTGACCGAGCGGGGGTAAAGGGGTAGGAGTGGACGATGTAACTAGGGGTAAATCACAGTCCCGATCCCTTTGCCAAATCGTATTTAGGCGACCCGACCCGTTTACGAAATGTAAAAATAGAAAATGTAGTGTTTATGTAAAATGAAGCAATATTATTTTTATAGATGTTTTCAAACTGGATGATGAATATATTGTTAACGAAGAAAAGTATGCCACACTTCGTAAAGAGATTTTAGATGAATCAGATAATGAAGACGGAAGTGGGGAAGGAGAAGATGAAGAGAGTGAAGAAGAGGAAAACGAAGAAGAAGGCGAAGAAGACAAGCAGAAGATTCTAGACAAAACTGAAACTAATTTAGTATGATATTACTTATTACCTCATGATCATACAATATACAATTTTTTTACTTAATTTTTTGCTTTCCGTTCACTGATATTTTATCTAATTGCAGTTAGCCTTGAGGAGAACAATATATTTGACAATTCAGTCTTCCTTGGATTTTGAAGAGTGTTGTCATAAACTTCTTAAGCTAAATCTTAAAGAAGGTAAATTATTTCATCTAATTTAAATATTTACTTTGAAAGCGAGACTGCATTTACTAAATTGTTTATTATCATCTTCAGGTCAAGAGGTTGAACTTAGTCACATGATTTTGGACTGTTGTGCCCAGCAGCGTACTTACGAAAAGTTTTTTGGTCTTCTGGCTCAAAGATTTTGTGCCATTAACCGAAAATACGTGACCCCGTTCGAAAATATTTTCACCGATACGTATGACACTGGTAAGTTTCCTAGCAGACTTCCTTGTTACACGAATAAAGTCAACTCGAAACAATTATAATGTAACTAAAAATATAATCATTGTTAAACAGTTCACCGCTTGGATACGAATAAGCTACGGAATGTGGCGAAATTCTTTGGTCACTTATTTGTTACGGACGCTATTTCTTGGACTATTTTGTCACATGTCAAACTAAATGAGGATGACACAACAAGTTCCAGCCGAATTTTTGTTAAAATTTTAATGCAGGTAAGATTTCGATTACTTTTTTACATGTAATTACTCATTCATTACTCAGGGTCACGGTCAGTTTAGTTGGGATTATCATTCAAATCTGTAGTACTGCCTGTTATCAGTAACCGTGCACATTTTTCTAAAGATAATATTTTTGTGCAACAGGAACTATCCGAGTTTATGGGTTTGCCCAAACTAAATGAAAGACTTCAAGATCCATCCTTGTCTTCGTGTTTTGAAGGAATATTTCCCCGTGATCATCCTAAGAATACAAGATTTGCAATCAATTTCTTTACTTCTATTGGTCTGGGAGGTCTTACGTAAGTTACACATATAATGTGAAAATTATTATGTTAAAAGGACGAATGTTGTGTGTGATAATTGTTACTAATAAAATACATTATTTCAGAGATGAACTTCGAGAACACCTGAAAAGAAATCCAAAGCCTCTTGCTGTCGTGATCCCTCAAATATCTTCTCCTGATGATGAGCCACCTGCTGCTAACGAAGAAAGCTCTTCGTCTTCTTCGTCGTCCTCATCGTCGTCCTCTTCTGATTCTTCATCAGATTCGGACTCTTCCTCGTCATCATCTTCATCATCTTCCTCAGAGTCGGATGATCAGCCTCCAAGGAAAAGAAAAAAGAAAACCCCTGCAAAAAATAAAGTGTCAGATAAGAACTCCAAATCCTCGAAATCTAAGAAACACAGTCGTCGCTCATCTAGCAAGAAACAGAAAAGTCGCTGAATGTGACGCTGGTTTAATAACAGCTGTCAATAGACGTTACCCCTATATTACAGATGCAGTAAATGTATTAATTTTTGTTAAATAATATTTATAATTATTAGAGTTATTGCATTATCTAAAATCTAAAATATGTCAACTACTTAGAAGAATTAGAACTTACTTTCATTAAATTTTATTCTATTAGACAAAAAAATGTACATTAGAGTATCAAGGTTAGGTACCACAGTGGTATGTAAAACTATTCGGTGTCATGTTGGCATTATAATATATATATTTTCATTAGATGATTGCTAAATTCTTGTATTGTCTATGGACACATTGCAAGTGAACCAAAACTCCTTTTGGACTAACAACCATTGAGACTTGTACCAAGCCTGTACCAGTTCATTGTATTTTTATAATGGAACAAGTACCTAATTAATAAATAATTTTATATACATTTTAATCTAAAATATTTGTTTCTGCAACGGTAACGGTGTGGCAATATCCTTATTATTTATTATTTAATCCTTACTATAAAATATATATTTAAGCGTGGCATATACGTAATTTGTTGGTACAAATTAGTTTCATGCATGAAAACATAACATTATTCTCCCGTTCCCAGACCACAGACATGGATACTCGCAGTCGCATCCCCACACGTTATGTAATAGACATAGACATGTAATTTATTGAATCAAATAGTAAGAATCATGTAAATCTCGTATAGGTATTTCTTCCACATCTTGTAATGACAAAGATTAATATTTTAATGTACACCACCAAGGCAACAAATTTTATTAAATCATCTTTGTATGAATTTTGAAATGCTACAAGTAACCTAAATAATAATTTTGAGAACGCGAACGATTAGAAGCAACTAATTCCATAATATGTGTATAGCCAAATAATCTCACGCGTAATCTACATTCTTATAAAATCAACACACTTTAGTAGCTAGTGATGGAGAATGGGAGCACCTCCAGGTCCCGAAGTCTGGAAAGGCAACGTGGAAGTAGTTTTGAAAGACAAAGTGGGTCCAGTCTAGAGAGGCAACGTGGGTCCAGCCTTGAGAGACAAAGTGGGTCTAGTCGTGAAAAAGTACGAGGATCCAATCATGAAACGCAACGAGGATCCAACCTTGAATCTCAACGGGGATCCCATGTCGAGCGCCAAAGGGGATCCAGCACTGAACGGCAACGAGGTTCCTGCAGCGAAAAACAGAATGGATGTTTTCTTGACAAACGAGGATTCGGTAGTTACACTAGTGGACTTGTAGTTCCCCCTTACAATGGTAACCCCGCTTCGCTTTATCTTCCAATGAATGATGAATATGACCAATCGTTGTCTCAAGGGCAAGAGAGCAGTAGACGATATGCAGCATTCTTAAAACAGGACGGTCTTCTTCGCTCAGACATAAATCATTTCACCGAAACTCGAAATTACAACACGGAAAAATCTAGCAGTCAAACTTCATTGCATTTAGACAGCCCAAATGACCACATTGCTCCTGAAAGACTGGTACAGCAACAAAAGCGTCGACCTTCAACAACACCAGCAACGTTGTTTCATCTACCGTCATCTAAATCTCATACAGGACCTGGAATTGCTTGCAACTTTGATGTAAGGCCTTTCCTCTATTTTGATATATGAATTCCTAGTAAGTATACCTAATTGGTCAAAACCTTTATAAGTCATTAAAACATAATGCCTATTATTATTTAAATTGTAGGTAACTTTAGAGAGAGTGGAGATGGCTCTTGGTAAACCTTCAACGACAAGCCTGGATGCTGAAGTAGCAGTGTTTCAAAATGGTCTTAATGATGTAACACAGCAGTTAGAACTTATTCAAGAAACACAAGGAACCATTCTGACTGAACTTGCAAATGATATTGAGGCTCTGCAGTCCGAAAATTCATACTTAAGGGAAAGTAGGGATCGTTTGCAGTGAGTCATGAATTTATCATTATATTATGCAGCAGTTTTATGAATAATGGAATAATTCTTGATTTTTCGGATAAATAGGTGCGCCAACGATAACTTGCTAAAAGTTGTTCAAGACTTGACTAAAGAAATTTCTCTGAAAAAGGATCCGGGTCTCAATTTATCATCTTCGTCGAAAAATCTCAAACCTGCCAAAACCCCGAAGGATATGCTTAAAGGAATAGAAACGATATTAAATGCCAGTCGTACCAACATCAACTATAACAATGAGAGTTCTCTTCCCAAAAGACAAGAATACGATAAGAAAGAAACAGAAGTCTCGCGAGTTAACTCTACTAATACATTGAAGAGCAAGCACAGCTCTGCCGTTAAGAAACCAAAAAGTTCTAAGTCAGGCTACAGTCGAGGTGATGTTCCTCGTCCCAAAGTTCACTCTAAAAGCCACAAAAGTTCGGGACATAGGGAGCCATCAGAGAAAGTGAAAAGTACACACCATTCAAAGAGTGAAAACGATGCCCCAAATTATAATGATGAGATAGCCAATGATTCGCCACCACGAAGACATCAAAGTAGAATGGATCGCAGACAGGAAGACGACGGAAGCGACTCTGATGATTATCCCCCAGATGGTAGAGATGGGAAAAAGAAGAAAAAGAATGGATGCTTTAATTTTGGCCGGAAACGACACGATCGCCGACGTCATCATCGTCACGGAGATTAGAACAACACTGTATCCTTATTGATTTGTAAAATTAAATATAATATTTCTGCAGTAGTTCTATTCACCCGAGCAGTATACTAGTCTAGAATTAGAATGAATTGAATTCTAACAATAACAATAGGCGTGTGTGCATTTGTCCAAGATATGTTATTACAAGAACGATTAAAATTGATTAGTACATAATAAAACACATTTCCTGTAAATTGTGTCCCAGCCCTCCTATTATATAGTAGTTTTAAATGGCTATGTTTGGAGTATGATAAATGAAATAACTGGTTATAGAGTTCAGGAATTCAGTAGAATTTCTAAATTAGTTAATGAA
>JAQFYC010006430.1:0-12226 GCA_034694165.1 Tomocerus mixtus | reverse complement strand
CTCAGTCCGATAATCGCCACTGTCTCCGAAATATTTTCGTAGGTTTCGGCCGACAGTGGGTCATACCCTAAAAAATGCAACTCGCTTTTTGGAAAAGAGGATGGCAATTGCATTGCTGACAAAGTTTCCTAATAAAATGCATATAGTATATGATTAACCAAACACATTGTTAAATCAGATCATACATACGCAATTTCTATACACAAATAATCACAATAGATTCATATTTGCATGCAATCTACCTTGGGTAATGTTGGGTGTACATCCTCGGCGAAAATTGAAAGCCAGAGATGATGCAGGGCCTATAGAAATAAATTTTGACATTTACAATAATACATACTTATGATAAAGAAAGCTGACGATAAGTTTAATTTTTTCAATTTTAGTGGGATATTTTGCACAAAATTCTTTACTTTTCCGAATTCATCAAGTTTTTGTACTTCATTCTTGACCTGCTTCACAAATGTATTCCAAGGCTTCACGTCCCCAAAGTAGACGACTTTAACTCCGGAAACAAAGGATCTATTGAGATGAATATAATATTATAACACATATTTAGTAGATGCTATTTTGTTACAGGTGTCTGTAAGTAGTAAAATACCTAATAACACAAGAGTTGTTTACCATTAATCAACCTAATGGTAAACAACTCTTGTGTTATTAGCTATTTCACTAGTTACAGAAATCTGCAATGAGATTGCATTGTGACTAAGTAGGTCACTAGGTGTGTGCAATGCACATAAGTAGGTATTTATATTACGTTACTGCGAAAATAAATGAATTCTTACTGAGAATAGGACGATTTTGTGCTGATGACCGTATTGTATTCTTCAGGCAGGTATTTTGATTCCGTTGGTTCTCCGAAACAAAGTCCGAGAATATCTTTGAATTGTCCTGTGTAACAATATTTTTATTTAATTACTGATGTATTTCAAAAATTCTTCATTATTTTTTGAGTCTGAGTGAAATACACCATCTAACAACAATAAATATTGTTGTATGATCATATTACAATATTGAAATATGATCATAATAGTATTCAGTAAGTATGCAAATAAATCTTGATGTTTACCATTAATGACTTTCTTGGTCATGCAGAATTTTTCAATTTTATTGTATGTTTTCACATCAGGGTCGAAAACAAAGAGAGATGGCTCATGTTTGTGTTGACTGTTATTTGAGACGGTGGCAGAGAATTCTTTGCGGTCAAACAATTCGTCACAGTTTTTTATCACAAAAAGTTCAGGGCTGATGAAGATGCATTTTTTAAAAATAGTAAGTTTCCAGCATTGGGCCCGAATATAAACTTCGGGTGTCACTCCGCCCAATTCCTCAGTGTCGATGTGAGTCCTCCACACAACATCAAATTCTTCTTCTAAAACTTTCCTGTAAGCAGTAAACAAGAAGCATTTTAGAGAAAAAATTATAAAACTACCCGTTTTTCTCATTGTTTTTCCTGACCACAAATATTTTTCGAAAAACTACGAGTTTCCCCTTCCCTTCATCATGATCACAATCTTAATTTTGCAACCGATATTAATTTCTCAGTTTAGTTGATTTTGTGAAATCAAAATTTTTGCATATCTACCATAGGTCTACCAATATTTCAGAATTTTTCGGATTTTGCGATTTCGTTTTAGTTTTTACTTACCTTATATGTTGAGAAACATCTTTTGAGATGAGGATGACAAGTCTTCTCGTGGTTATCACACGTCGAAGGGATCTGGCTAGCACCAGAGCCTTCAAAGAATCCCAGTCGTCTAAAGCGACGGTAACCCAGGCTTGATACCAATCTGGAAGTGAAATAATTCATGTAAGTAATTTTATTAGCTATTATTGGAATGTATTTAAATATTGCTAACTAAACTACTATACTATAGTTTTAGTACAGACTACAGACTGCAGATATTCTCATCACATCACATCCATAAAATAAACCTATCACCCGCAGAAAAGTGTCTTAAATTGTTATTTTGTTATGTTTACTTTAAAATTATTGAATGTGCGTTTTCTGAAAGGTAGGATTGTTTTGCAAGAAAAAATTCCTTAAAGTAATTTTTGATGCCAAATATTATTATCAAAATAAAAAATTGATATTGTGGTGGCATGTAGCATGTACATATATGAAAGTATAAAACATGTGCTAAATAAATGTATTTATTTTTATAAGACATTTTGTTGCAAATGTTTTCGGGATATACTGTAGATTGGACATTTTATGTCAATTAGATACATACAGACATTAAAGGATTGTAAGCTTTAAACTCCTAAATGTATAATATTTCCACTACAAGTACCAATAAGTATGCAAAATTTAGCATTTTAAAATAAATAATAACTATTAGCAGGCCCTATTGATAATATTATTATGGAATTCTAACAATAATTACATTGCTAAATATCTGCCGGGGGAAGATACACACCATTTTCGTTTAAATCCACATATTGATTTGTACTGTATTATGATTAAGATGATGACTACCGACGTCGTGGGATTCTACATCGCGTGTAAAAATTATCACAGATTTGGAATAAAACCAGATAAAAAATTTTTGGAAGACTTTCCTCGTAATGGGGAAAGTCCCTAATAAAATCAAAAGAAACACGAATGGTAAAGGAGCTAAAACTGCTTCAAATATAAGTAGTGTAAACACTATTATATCTCTTCAGCAAGAACAAGACACAAAACATAGTAATAGTAATGCATATACAAATATATGGAGCATGGCGATATTTATGCAATATATGTATTGTTATGCAACATAATAATAAGTAAGCTTACTTAACAAGCAAAAGTGATACGTTGTTTGTGAACTTATATAAGTATGATACGATATTAAATCCCCGACAAGCTTGGTTTCTGTTCTGCAATGTTCATTTTGCATGAGCATTGTAGAATTTTTAATGCTAAATCTTTGTAACTGGACCGTAAAATGCTACTTTTTTCAGTGCTCACTTTAAGTATCAGTCAAAAATATGCAAATAATAGTACTTCAATATAAATAAAATGTATTGACAAAAAAAAATTTATACCATTATACTAAATTCAAAAAATAATTACAGAGTTAAATATATGTCGGGGGACAATACACAAAATTTTATATCTAAATTATATGCAAGTTAATCATTCGCTGCCGAAGATGCCATGAAGACTACTTCTTTGTGCTCGATCGCTCTTAACAAAAATAAAAACATAATTTTTGTAAGACTCTCCCTAACTTGGGGAGAGTCACTAATGAAATTCAAAGGTACGTAATTTAAACGAAGCAGCAATTTAAAGTAGTTGTTACAATGCGCAATGTACTGTAAATTAATGCCCATTTATAACTGATTTTTATTTGAATCATATAAATGATATCATAAGAACAGATACCAAGAAATAGGTAAATCTAAATAAATACTACGCAATGGCAATAACACTTCCTTCCTTTTATATAATTCTGCATATAAATGGACCACATAATTATTAGATTAGTCAGACTTAATTATATTGATATATTCATGTTTATAATAACAGTTTGACACTAAAAACGGACTGTGTGCTTTATTTCTTCCTTTGGCTATTAGCTTTGTTGCCAACATATTCTCTACATCCTTTTGGCACTTTTAACTAATAATAATTATTAATTAGAACCCCTCTTTTTGCCATAACTTATCATATATCATGATTATGATCGTATTAAATATTTAGAGATGTGTACTGTGATTTTAGTCACATACATTTTATTATTTAAGTATACTAGATAAGGGCTAAAGAAAAACTTAGTATAATGATACTTTACATTTGATAATGATAGTATTAGTAGTTACTTATGATATTTGGTATTTTAACGGACTTATACTTATATTTAAGGTACTTCAAATGCTTGCTTTGTCAAAAATTATGTAGGTACAAAATTATTTTATGTACTAAAATTTTATTAACAAAAGTGTCCATATAAATACTAAGAATAGTCATAGTCAAAGGAGCTACATTACAAATTAAAGTCATGCTGGAGTGTTGTAATAGCAATAATGTACCAAAATAGGAATTTTCTTCAGCAAAAGTCGTAGTTAAGTAAGTCAAGTATTGTATTACGCTAATAATGCGCATTTTGTTGGTGTATAGATTACATTTGCGGTAAATTATAGGAAATCATTTGTAGCAAAGTAGCACTTTTACCATATAGTGCATTTAATGTGCGTAAGCCTTGAATGATTAAATATGTCTTGTTTGAACTCACCTGGCATTTCTCCGATTAGAAGCAGTTATGTAAAGATGAACAGGTTACTGAAGAATATCTCCAGAAAACAAAATGACTATTATTTCTTTTAGCGTAGGTATTAGTTGTATAATTTTATGTAGGAACTTGGGGTAGTCGTGATGATGATCTTGTACATAAATTATGTAGGAAAGAGTGAGTAATAAGTAAGTAAACCCACACAATAATGGAGTTAACTGATCTCGAGAGAAAAATGAAGGTCAAAATGAAATGTCAACGGATTTGTATAGTTATGCAAGTATTTTGCATGGACAAATGGACACTGGGTATGGGTTTGGAGAAAGATTATATTATTCAACAAGAACAAGACACATTTACATAGAAGTAGTGTTATGTAAGTAAGGTGAGCTTTCTTATATTTAAAAAGCAACGGTGATACTTATGATGGTGATACGTGATACGTTGGGATCTTTTGTATTTATGATACGATACTGAATCTCCTGCAAACTTGGCTTTTGGCTTGGCTTGCTATCAAGCAACTGACCACATTTCCATAAAAGTGCCCGAACATATAATCCATTTCCAAAAATCCCAAGTGGACAACTTTCATCTTTTTACGGAGCCAAGCAAAGCCAAGCCAGATTCCACCCATGTCTAATGATGTGGAGAAAAAAGAGTTGCATTTGATTGCTTCATGCCCTTATACATAGAATTCAGTGTGTAACGTAATGTCAGAGATGTATAAACCAGTCCAGTCTCCAACTAAATTCTACTTCCATGTATTGTCCATGTATTTATGTTACTTACAAATGTACCTATGTAAAGTTAACTATTTGTATGTGTGTGTGTGGATCTATAAGTATCCGCACCTTCTACTACTTATGTATGTCGTAAAATAAACCATGGCGAAACTGATGTAACCAAATCAAGTCGTTGAGCTGAATTATTCAGTTTGGGTGATGCCAATTTAAATGGCATACATATTAGAACAATTCCCATGAAATCTCACAATTGAGATAGTTGTAACTCAGGCGTCATCGTCTTTTTAATAATTCTCCGTTTGTAGCGTATATATGTATGTGGTTATTTAATTTGGTAGGCGAGACCAGGGCGCTTGATATATACGGCGAGACCAGAACTCGATGGGTGTACTTCGATCTAATAATATGGTTTGCTTATAACAATTTGAAAACTAACGACTGTAACTGGTCCCATTATTGCTAAATTCAAGAATAATAACAGAGTTATAAGTATCTGCCGGGGGACAATCAATACACTTTTAAATGTAACAAAAATTCCCTCGGCCGATTACACAGATACTATTTGTATATCAAGTTGATCCTATCTTGAAAAGAAGCAATTTTTGCAAGACTCTCCTCATTTTGGAGGGAGTCACTAATAAAATCAAAAGAAACGTAAATGGTGAACGAATTACAGATAGCTTACTTGAAACCTGAAAGTATCCGTATAAGTTTTATGCTAAATTAATGTAGCCAAATATACTTATAAAATAAACCATTGTATAACGGATTTAATCAAATCGCTGCAGCTGCACTAAATATTGTCACTAGAGAACCAGTTGCACTGCTGACAGTACCCAGTTTAAACGATAAGTACTATTACAGCCACTTAGTATTGAATTCTTATGAAATGTCGCATTACCCCTAGTCTGGGCTACATTGATATTTATGCATCAATAGCTAATGGTGCCACAATTTTGCCATTTGAAAATGCGGTGGCCGTATAGGCTGTGTGCCAAATCTTAGAGGGGTCAAGTAAAGTCATAGTGGGATGAACAAAACAGACAGACAGACAGACAAGGCAATGTATCCTTATAAAACAGAAAATAGGGGATACACTTATACTTTGACGTAGTAAAGTACCTAAAAGTGTTAAACTTTTACTATGTTGTTTAGCATATCACTTGTTATAGTGCTAGCAATGGTGATATTGTAGCATAAGGATGACTGGACTATGTAGTACAACAATATTACATAAGAAAAGCAACAATGAGGCTTTGCAATTAGTTAGTATTAGTATTAGCGAGACAGGACAGGGATTTTACTCTTTATACATAAACCCTGTTGGTAAGTAAAGAAGATTCGTATTAAAGATTTAGGTACATATAGTTAGTCTTTCGATCCATAATGTAAAAATGTAATTACATAGTTACAGAAAGCAAAGCCTTTTCTAAATAAATACTCTGGATTTATTATGCTTATCAAATCAATCCAAATACGTAAGCAAATTCAAATTAGACACATACGTACAGATACATAGGTATATTACTTTATAGACTTTTATTACTCACCATAGGGTAGGTCTACAAGCTACATAAAAACTCTTATCATAATAGTATGCTATAGCTAGTTAGCTAAAAGCTACCTATAAAATACTGCTTGCTAATGTGCTCTTTGAGACCCAACTTTTCTTTTCTTGCAGGTCAGACAAAGCAAAACAGTTTGCACTTTAAACTGGAAATCCCAATTTTAAATGTAGTTTAACTATACACTACACATAATACCATTAATTACGCACATTTTGTAAGCGCTTATACTTACCCACTAAATTAATTTACTGAACGCATCACTTCAAATTATGTTTTCTTGTTAGTTTACCAAAATGGCAACTAAAAAATTAAACAAGTTCATACCAGATTTGCCATTAAACCGCAGAAATAATAATAATATAAGATTACCTGTTAAGAACATAATTGACCTATAATGAAATTGCAACTGCCCTATGCTCGTGAAACGTAAATACCTAATTTGAAAGAATGCATAGTTTGTGTATGACATACCTGAGTAAGATATTAGAGAAATACTAGATGGTTTTTTGCCATTAAATAGTCTTTGAAGATTTGAGCTTTAAAATTATATGCTTAATGATACCAACATACATAGGAAAGTAATACATATCTCCACCTATAATTATTTCAAACAATAAATTGCAAATTACATTGTCAACTCGGCAAATAATCAACCTTTAAAAGTATTTCAAAGTAGAAGAGATTAAACATTTAATGTATAGTAAACGGATATCGTTCAATTTCGCTTGCAAAAACTGTATTCCAAAGGTCATTGAGTCATTTTTCCGTTGAAATTTTAGTGGGGAACAAAATGCTGGATATTTGTCCACGCTTTCCTTTTTATAGAGATACACAGAGGTCCGATGCTTAATTTCGCGTACTTAAGACTACACAGACGATTTCCAAGTAAGAAATGCCATAAAAATTATCAGTTTAGGACAGAAATGTTTTTGCTTCGATAGAATCTTTCTCAAAATTCTTCAGAATTCAACTTGCCCTTGTAAAAGTAATCAATTGAATTACAACTGAGATTATTCCAACCACCGTCACATAAGTAATGTATGTGCTCATTCATATTTAGATAGCTAACCTTTCAACAATGCATTGTAAAATTGAATGTTATGTCTGTTCGGCTACTGCATAATTTTTGCACTAGTTACCTAACTAATGGAAACAGGGTGATTGATATTGATAAGAGAGCATTTTAAGAGTTGTATGTGTGTATGTATAAAAATTAAGTAATGGACATGACACGATACGCTACTTTAGAATGTTATGTGCATTTTTCAGTGTTAAGCACTCTGCTATATAGAGTAAGAGCAAACAATACAAGAATTTAAAAAACTCCTTACATAAGTACATATATACAATAGTACATACATTGTTGCTAAAAATCCGAATCCATTTGCATCTGTTATGACTATGACTGTCCACCTGTACAGCGGAGTGAATAATGTCATAAAGTATATGTTGCGAATTGCGAATACATTCTTGTGCAAAAAGGAATTGCTGGGTAGACTTGGTTTGGTTTGGTGTACTATTAAGATATATAACGTAGTACAGTGCCTTGCCTTCTTTAAGTTCATTTCATTGCTTCTCTCGGTGTAATCTGCACTTTTGGCCTTGGAGTTAGGATCTCGTTTCGTCTCATTAGCCCACCTATCCTAGAGAATAGGTAGATATTTACATAGCAGATGTATGAACATGTGTATTGTCATTAAGCAGATCTCAGATGGTGTCGTATGCACATTGTGTTATGGCTATAGGCCTTAAATCTTTGAGGAGTAGGTAAAATGAACACATTTTGGGTTTTGAACAATTATTAAGATGTACATGTAAGTATTTGTACAAAAGGCACTTCTGGCATCAATAACTGCATAATGTGATGGGAAAATACATACAGATTGAAATAATACAGTACGATCATTAATTTACGATTATTTAACATTTAATTAGGTAGATACATAATACATAACAATGTAAAGATTTATTAATGTTAAAATATTGGGAAGTATTTTCAATACTTTTATGACTTTGAGACTTGGTTTCTGCACTGCATAATATTTTATAAGTGAATTATAAATATTCATAGCGTAAAATCTTCCTGAAATTGCAAAATGGTACTTCTCAGTGCTAATTTTAAGTATCAGCCAAAAAAGTATGCAAAAATCAGTATTTCAAAATAAATAATGTCTTTTGACAAAAACTATTGATGCCATTATCACTAAATTCGAAAAATAATTACAGGTCGACATATCTGCCGGGGGATATTACACAAATTATTTTATATGAACATTCACAACAGTTTTTCAAAACATGCTTAACCTTTCTATGCTTTGCTTTGGGTGTGTGCCTATGCTAGATTTAGGTGTCCCGTATTTCTTTCTGGTAGACATTCAACAACATTTAGGTTCAATACTAAAAATAATTTTTGGAAGACTCTCCTCACTTTGGGGAGAGTCACTAATCAAATCCAAAGGAACGTACATAAATGGTAAATGAAATAATGATTTAAATTAAATTACACAATACAATAGTGTATGTCCTGTTGTGTAGCTTTCTAAAGTTAATTTTCACAGATGTTTTACAAAATAATTTTTCGAGTTGCTAAATATTTTTAGTTAATTTTTCAAAATGTTTCATTTCCAGCTTTTTGTGATAGCTTTACTTTTTTAAACGTTGGTTAGGTATCTGTATTACCTGTATTTTGATGGATATTAGTTAATTATTATTTATTTGCCCAAATCTTAATACCATTGGCAGTAAAAAATATTTGTATCCAATCTCTTTGTATTTTTGAGATTCAAAAAATTTTTTGTACAATTTATTTGAATTTTTGGCATTCAGTAATTAATTTTGAACACATTTTGATTACATTATCTGTAGTTAGGTATTGTGCTGCCTACTTTATAATAATATATTGCACTTTTTAGGTACTTAAGTACGTTTACTTACCCAAAATGTTTATAAATTCAATCCTACGTAGGAATTAGGAATATCTTGCTTTTCCGAGCTCTGTTGGTATTTAGGCAATATTGTAGTTGCATATGCATAGATTGGGAGAAAGAGAGAACATTCCACTTTGGGAGAGTGTGGGCAGTTATACTTGTCCTGGTCAGTTCAGTACCTACTCCACTTACCTATACATTGACTTTACTTTGTATTAAGTAAAACCGGATACATTTTTTAATTTTCTACTCGCGACTTTCAATTGCTTACTGACAAGATTAAATGAAGTTCAATAATAAAACTCAGGTAATTGTGTTACAGAATGTGCATTGATTAAATGATTATACATTCCGACTACACAAGGCTGTGGAAGATTTTAGGTACTTACATAATACCCGAGATTTAGGTACTTGTACTTGCTATAACAAATACTACGGCAGCCGACTTTAATAAAGTGGCCTTCTCAAAATCAATCAACGAATCAACTTTAATTCTTTAAATCTGTATTTTAAACCAGTTTAACTAGTGCTAGCTGGTTTTACTTACATAACGAACTTGTACACATGTCTAATGTAATGTAATGAATGCATTTGCAACTATATTTAGTTATCTATAAAAAAATCCAGATATAAATAAATAGTTGCTTTGCTACCCAAATGCAAAATATTTCAAGTAGCATAACTGGTGAACGCTGTACGTACTTATTTACTTGTTGTATATGTATTGTATTGTATTTGCATTGTACATCGGCATCGGTTTCATTTTTGGCAAAGGAATGGTCATGTCATGTAATGTCGTGTATATAGTATATTACTTAGTTGTTTGTACCTTAGAAAGAACTATTTACGTAAGAGAATTGATTGCTATTGCGTAGCAGTCATTAAAAAGAGTTTTGCTGCATATTTCAAAGAAGTAATACGCATTTGGTTTAATTGTAGATGCTAAAGTACAAACATGCTTACAAATTCAACCCGAAAATGACAATCTACGATATAAATGTACAAACATACTTTTATCTGAAAGAAACTTGTACGGTACGCTTATGTACTTCATTGTATTTGTATTAATTGTGGTGTGATAAAAATTATATTTTACAACCATTAGTATGCAGTCAAACGAGAAGATAGCTGGAAAAAATTTGCCAGTGTACAATAAAACATTTATTTTATATTTCTACAATTTTCTACAGCCATATCTTATTTAAAGATAAGTACATTAATATTTACTATGCATTCTTAATGAATGATTTAATATTTCTTGTTATAAAAATTTCTCTACAATACTTGCATACTTGCATATAATACTTATAGGGTTCTTGCGTAATCAATGCGAACCTAAGTGCACAGGCATTGTTAAACGATAAATTATGATATACAAATATTTGTACATATGTCTAACTATAACTATTTATATACTTTTTAATCTGTCTCTCCACTTTTCTTGGTCTTTATTTATCTTCTATTGTCTTACATTCTTATCTAAGTTCAAAAATACGTATATACTTAATTGGAAATAGCAAACAGAAATAAAGAAAAATACATACAAATATAGAAATAAATACATATCAAACCTTCAATGCAGATAATATATTATGCCTAAATTACTAGGTAGCATGCATACTGCATACCTGTAAGAATTATATGAAAAACTGGAAATGAAGATAGGAAACGAACACACTGTACATAGACGGACATTTTTGCAAATTATTTTTATCCTTTAAATCGTAAAATCAATGTAGCAATTAATTTATCAGCGTATTGCGTCAATGGAAATCAAAACCAATGAAAATTGCTTGCATCTCCGTCGGTGCGACAAAAATTGGTTGAATTAGCAGAATTCATGACTGGATTTACTATGTAGCTACAATAAGTAACACAATTTCTGGCTGGGTGGTATACTTACTTAAACGCATATACAAGTAGGTAGTTTTGCATCATTTGGCACACAAATCTTATAAATTTAGCATGGATAAACTTTTGCACGACTTGGCAAAGAACAGGTATTGTCGTTTGAAGGTATGTGTGTGTGAATATCTGCAAATAGGAATAAAGTAAAAGGATTTATTGTCAATTCAAGAGAATAACTTTCCATTGGGGAATTTTGTAGGATTACGTGTTGCGTAAACAGCTATCGCAAGGTACATAAGTTAAGTAGGTATTTAGCTTACCTACCTAAATAAGGTTAAAGCTCAAGGAACATAAATTGGGAAATATCATTTTTACACAGCTGCAGTGGCAAATGGCGGTGTCCAGTTTTCAACAAACAATGAAACTTACTTGATCAGACACTAAAACTTTTTGTTATGCTAATTTTTATGAGCCATAACTTACTATTTGTCAAGGATTGGGCATAAAGAACCTCGGACTATAAACGTCTTATTTAGATAAAACTCCAACACAAAAACAGGAACGTATCGATGTGCAAAATTTGGAGGGGCTGCAGAATTTGCTGTGTTTATTCTCCCCATTTGGATATTAAAAGGTCAAGTTTGTCTACAAGGGACATAACTTTTCTAACTTTTGTTAGCAAAACAAACATTTTATTCAAATGTATGACAAATGGATGGAGAATTCCTTAGAAATGTCCCTCAGACTAAAAATAAGGGAAAAAACCTTAAGTTTTTACGATAATTTCTAATATTCACGACTTATTTAAGGTGTATGGCTTCACTACATGTATTTAAGGTGTATGGCTTCTGTTTATCAACTAATGGATCCAGTCGGAGATTTGATATTTTGGCTATAAAAGACTCTTTAGCTGTTATTTT
>JAQFYC010006429.1:0-12235 GCA_034694165.1 Tomocerus mixtus | reverse complement strand
TGTATTACACAAGATTTATTCACCGCTACATTTCTAGACTCGCCCGTAGCTTCGCACGGGCTAAAAATACTAGTTATTAACATAATTTGGGATTCGATACGTTTTCATCTGTTTCCAGAAACCGAGTACTGACGTTACCATGGTTGATTGGAGATTTGCACTATCTTACTATTACGGTTCTTCTATGACTTTTCTGTTATAAATCCATGATTACTGCATTCCCAATGTGCGTTTTGGGTTGAGACGTGAGATTTCACCAGGACAACCCAGCACACATTTGAATTGACAAATTACACTAAGTGTAGTTAACTCATAGCCCTACTAATACGTAACTATACACATAGGGGATTTTCAACCTTGCCTCCCTTAACGCCTAATTACCTAAACGCCTTAAGACTTTAGGCATGCCTAATTGCATTAAGTTTAGGCACCTTAACTCTCCCACTCAAATACATGGCAACGCAACTCTAGGCAGCTTTATGCGTTTAGGCTCTCCAGAGCAACTTATTTAGCACCTTATTACCTAGTAGCTATGGTAACTCCCCGAACTCCAAGCGGCAAGGAGCATTTTAGACAGCATTTAGGCTGATGGCTGCTTATTATGATACGACAATTCGTTCTTCGTCACCAAATTATTCAAATATGTCTCACATGCACTAGAGTTTGTTTAAATCGCAGTATTTAACTATTAGTGGATTAGGTATCTGTGTTACGAGCACTCAACCTACCATGTACCTAGAAACCTAAAGTCAAAATGCTACTAGGTAACAAGGGATGGCACGGTGAAAATCCCCATTATAACATATGAATGCGAAAATTGTTTTTTCACCTTAACAACATATTATATCCTACGCTGCACTGCAATACAACTTCCATCCTCCCCTTTTAATATAAATAGACATGGCCCCGTGGGCGTAGGTGTAGTTTTGGCATTTTCAAGTTCATAGTTCAAAAGAGAGTTTTAATTGTTCGTCTGTTGTGGATACTTGCAACTTTCATTGCATATTCTTTATAAAATATATATTTTTATTTCTCCGGGTAGATACACGCCTACTCATTGTCAGTAGATTTCTTACATCATATTTACCGTTTAATGGTTATACCACATAGATTAATCCTGAATCGATTCGATACTAATTCCAGAACCACATACTTACTTTAAGCACAAGTCAAAGATAATCAGAAAGTCTAAATTTGTATTTTCAATGGATGCTAATGGATATTTAACTAAACTCAGTGTCATTTATACAATCATTGTGCACTTCCATATGCATTAAACTCTGTTCTTGTTTATGGCAGAAAGAGACCAGTTTTTGCTTTCACTTTAGAGAAAGTCATTTCAACAATACTTGTAATATTCTCAAGAAGAAAAAAATGAAAAATAAACATATGTAATGCAGCTCCGCTGCGCTGTAATAAAACATTTCGTTTTTCTCCACATGAAATGATACACAGAGAGCCATAATACTTAATAGAAATTCCTCTCACAGCAACATTTTCCACATCAGTGCAACTGGGACAGTTGCTTAGTCTACTAAACACATTTTATATTCATAAGTAAAAAATCATTTTATTACTCTTACAAAAAGTATTGCAATTTTTGACACATAAATTCAAGATTTTATCCTTGCTACAAGGACAAGGATGAACTTGCGATATAGTTATTTAGCAGTAACAATCCATATAAACTCCTATTCTACTTTGCTAATGCTATTTGCCTAAATAACGTATATCGTTCAATGTGATAGAATATTATGTGTCTGCATTTATATCTTAAGTTAAACGAATTATAGAGAATCTAAATCTTTAAACTAATATTTGGATTTGTGGATTACAGCTACTTACATTTACTACACAATACAATTATTATTCCTGCTTGGCAATCTGTACAAATGTTTATTCCAGATTTTATTTCTTGTCCTAAATAACAGTACAATTGTCGTCTATAATGTAAAAGTTTGTTTTATATATTATTGATGTGATTGGAATGATATGTTTTTGTTTGATCTCCTGGCAGGTTACTAGGTATTCTACTCCATAATCCCATAACATTCATGTATTGCATTACAAGAAGGCCAAGACAATAATATGATCCTACTCCTCGACATTATATAGGTTATATAATAGTATTCATAGAAAATAAGTGTAGCATGAATAGATTCATAAGGTCTTACGTCTAGAAAGTTAGGATTGAAAGTAACTGGGTTGCTTTATTGCTTGTGCTATTGTACTGCATGAAATGACAATGGGCTGACAATCAGAACGTGAACCCAAACCAATTCATTTCTGTGAAGAGTGTAAGTAATTCAACATCGAAACATAATACAATACGCAATAAACAGGAGTAGTGGCACATAGTGATGTGAGTGAATAAGAAGGCAGCGTACGAGGTACGATTCTCTACTTACTGGAAGCATTGTTGTTATTTCGCCAGTATGAAGAGCAATTCAACGTTTTGCACCATGTGAGCTTTGCTTAGGTGGTCTGGTCTGGTTCTGGTAATGTATGGTATGGCATGCTGGTATGTACCTTGTACTACCTATGTAGGTACTACTATTACATACACTACGTATTTTACTACGAAGTGTTTCAGGCTATTGTGTTCTATTGGTTTTCTCTCTCACTTACTCAAGCTAACTCAACAACTCGAGACAAGTCAAGTCAAAGAGCAAGGAGAACATCAGAAAAGAAAAGAAGAGTGTAAAAGGACGGAGATCAGAGAAAAAAGAGAACTCATTCTTCTCAGCCCTCGCCTTCTTTTCACAAATACTCTTTCTTCTTGTTACTAGTTCTCTCTCGCTGTCTGCTGGGCTCTGCTGCCTCGTCTCAATGCAATGCAACGCAACAACTCAAATTCACATCACTACACATCACTGAACCTAACCCGGGATGAGAATCACATCAGAAACTTAGCAAAGATAGATATCTAACTCTAAGCATGACAGTATGAGCTAGCATTGCACAAATATATTGTCTAGGAGTACATAGGCAGTAGTAAGTAAAAGAATTGACTGCATAGGTACTACCCGCTGATGAATTATATACTCAACGTGTCGTGGTATCTGCTACAAATATAAAGAAACTGTAGCATAATATATGTAGTGCAATGTACAGTGTGATCGTATTGTATTTGTATATATTTTGTATGTAGACCAGAGATCCAGAGAATATACTTCTACTTACATAGGTCCACATTACCTTACACACATAATCCTCATTGTGTTGTATAGCAAATGTCTATATGTGTAACTGTGAGTTTGCTTCACTTGGCACACTAGAAAATGTGCTCAGCACACTTATCTTTAGTACTAGTAAGTATAGCAATGCACTTCCAAAGAAAATTCTCAATTTAAAACAGCGAATAACTATATTATAGGTATACACAGTAAAGTTTTACAGTACAAGTAAACTATGTATACCTAGGTGGGATAAATAAATACGGGTAATATGGCTTTAGTGCATTTTTGCTTAGGTAGAGTATACTGGTACCAGTATGGGATGCGATATGTTAAATTGCAAGTAGTGCCTAGTACTCTGCACTGTATGATACTATTGCATTTGATACTGTATATTTTACAAGAAATTTTTATAAGGGTAGAGCGTTTGTGATATATACAATAGCAATGAGATTAGTTAATATATAAAGCATACGTGTGAGAAAATGTAACAAAAGGGAGAAAGGGTTGCACTGCACACAATAAATTCTAAGCTTGTGATCCCAAGTCAAGAGAATATCTCTACGCACAGCACATGTTGTGCTGTGTGTGTGCATGTGGATGTATTAGTGATGTGTACAGAACCCAGAGGAAATGAAGAATGCGAAGGAAAGTGAAAGTAAAGGAAACGCACTCGGGAACTCACAATATACTGATCTAAACGCGATTCAGCACAAAAATCATCGTAAACATACATCTTACTATGCATTTACTCCTTACTGGCGTTTTATTTATGTATTAACTATAACTATACGGATATAGTTAAGTAATAATAGCAAAAGAAAGTATGGAAGCGTTTCTAGAGATAGTTTCTATTATGGGATGTTCATAAGGAGTAATAGTTACAATACAATATAAAAGTGTATGCAGCAGTAGGGAAAAACTATTATAATGTGTGGTGTAGATACCAAGAAAATTCGAGGGTATCGTATCGTAGTGGGAGATTATAGAGATAACTCACGATCAGATAGAAAGGGTGAGGATGGGGTCGAGTGTAAAGAATGAGGCTGCTCAACCACCTGACAGCTGAATAGATTCAATAGTGGGCGTGCACCAGTCGTGGTGCATTAGCGATGCAATGTGTCAATATAAACAACCAGGCATGAAAGCTTACATGCCTTCATATCAGCAAGTACCTAGTAATATAAGTATCAAATTCAAATAATGTTATCAAGTTAAATACTAACATTACACAGTGCACTTGGCTATACTTATATTGTCTCAAGGAAGCAACCCTTATACATTTATGATACAGATGCATAATGTACACAAAACAAACATACTACCACTATAATAAACAGACACGCTTTTTACATGTTTTTGAAAATAGAAACATCAAATTGTGTATGATTATAGCTATGCTCAGCTATCATCTTATCAATCGCCTACGGTAAATACTGAGTTCGAGTTTTTCGTTTTGAGAGAGCATCGACTACGCCTATTTACAAACAATCCTATTTTATGTGCTGTTACAACACAGCTATAGAAACGTCAAGCCATGCTCAATGTTTTTTTATATTGTATGTAGAGCATGTAGAGATGAAAACTAATGCCTAATTTATAAATTGGCACAGATATCAACATATACATACTTTTTTTGCACTGGGTAAAGTTAATGTTAATCTTACTTACATGGCTATATGCGTTCGTTGTTGACAAAATGGTTGGATTCTATGAACTTCTTTGATTTGACAAATAAAAATACTAGAACAAACTTTTTCAAAAAGTACAGTGATATGTATGCCATAGTAGTTTAATATGCTTAAATAAAGTTAAATACAGCGAGTATGGTTGTGGTTGGTAATGACGATATACTACATACAGTGTAGTGTATGGTAAATATTTACTTACTTTACATTGACATCAACTTCACGGTAAACAAAAAACTGTTTTCTGCTTGAGTTTTATATGAGTGGTTTGTTTACGCTTTTAGTAGATTTAGGGAAAGGGAAAAACAAAATCTGCCTACACATATTCTACAATTAACAGCTACAATACACCAATATAATGTGGTAGGTTACGAACAGGAGTAAATGAAAAGGTCATACTATAATTTGGGAAAAGAGCGTTCAATACACTGTTTCAAATCAGCAAAACTTCGTGTGCACAATTCCATTTAGGTCAGATCAGTAGCAGAGTGCCTTATAATATTATGTGTTTAAGATTTCAGAGCCCACCCACATCTTATCAACACAAAGTCCACCTAGAAAAGCTCAGGAAGGCATGCAGTACGTCCACTCCAGACTAGGCGATACGCGACCACCAACACCAAAACCGGATTTTGCCAACTTTGTTGTGAGCGTTGATGTCTTGTACACTGTGAAAGTAAACGTGTATAATAGAGCGGCGTAGTGTGTAAAGGAAACGGAGAGAATTTTATGACTTCGTTTCTCTGTGGAGCAAAGGAGCTTATCGCTTATCTCCCCGTCGTCAGTCAACGCGGAAAAAACTAAAAAACTAGTTCACAGAGCACTCTAATCTAATACTATACTGTGTGTGCTTTTAAAACTAGTTACTAGTTACGTAATTGTGTTATGCAGCCTGTGTACCTAAATGTATACCTAAATAATATATCAAAAGGCGCCTGCAGGAAGTACTGAGTAATCCAGTCATCATATTACATTTCGCTATTTGCTATAGGTACTGAACTCGTTTGTCTCAATTTAATACCAATACTAAGGCACGTCACCTATAAGTTATGAAAGCTATATAAGTGGTGTTTAGGCATATAAAAACCTATTTTTTAGTAAATATTTGCATTGCAATAGTAATTAAATCCATTTTGTGTTATCTTTAGACATTTTATTTTAATCTGTACTATGTATGCTGTATGTGTGTTGTATAAATATGTCTGTATGGAGTGAGGGCATGACCTAAGTGTGTACATGGAAGGTTGTATGTGCAAACCAACAAGATATACATACTTTTACATAGTAGAAATATGTCCTTAGAACATCTGTAAGCTTATGTGATACTTGCGTATTTACAAAACAAAATGTCACACTAATTATGTACTAAAAGGTTCAATGATGCTACTTTTTTTTCTATTCATCTTATACTCTTTATTTACTTCTACCATTTACTTTTTGGTACACTGTCTATACATGGGAGCAGAGTTGAGAGAAAAATTCAATTAGAGTATTTAGTTCAGCAGAAAGCTCACGTATGTTTATTACTTAATATATATGCAATTAGTGTATTATTATTGTTGAAAGTGTAAAGAAAGCGTGAAGACTGGAAAATAATTTCTTTCTTTTATGTATTCTTACATCTATAAAGAGTCCAAAGTGCATTTTAAATATGTATGGATACCTCTATACGGCATTCTATAAGGAAGTCACTGATGATACTGATCGTGAGTCACAGCTCTAATTTGTGCACGTGTATACACGACATGTAAAGTTACAATTAGAGTGAAAATACTGAAATATGATATACTCGTAACACTACTAAATTAGAATGCCATAGGCCCTACAAAAGCAGCTCAAGTAATAAGTAATTCCTCTCCGCGTTAATAAGTAAATATTAGTTATTAAAGCTCATCATCTGTTGAATCGAATCGAATAATCCCAGCCTGTAGACATTATTTTAGTACATAATAATTTAAAATGGAACAATGATTGGATGCTAGGTAGATTTCAATACACAGCTAGGATAAATAAGGTTTTCCTTCTGAAAATACAAACATACTTTATACATCTACATATAAATGGGGTAAAGAAATAAGAAAATCAAGGTCATTTCCTGTTTTAGATACTTACATAATAAAATATGCATAACATAATACCTTAGCACACAGGAAATGGGTAAAAGTAATATCAAAATCCCTACTACCCCGATATTTAAGAGGATTAACCTGTGAACATGAAAGTACCAAGTACCTGGTACTTGACTACCTAGTACTATTCCCTAACTAGTACTCGGTTTTTCAAAGTTCGGTGGGTAGTGGTAGTAGGCACTTTTTGAAGAAAATGTCTAACTGTATTAAAATGTATGTTAGTGTAAGAGTAGGTCGTCTACATTGTGACAGGAAGAAAATAATGGTAGTGAGATTTGCTAAGTTGCAAGAATGGAGTCCCTAGGTTTACTTTAGCACTAGCATGATGTGTACCTAAGTAGGTAAGCATGTTGGTTTAGCTTAAGGTTATGCCATCGCCATCGCATCCCGTAGCATAATAATATAAAGTTTTGGTATACAATACGAGCACTTTTGCACATGCAGTATGCAGTAGAGTTTCCTGAAAATTTTTAGTATCTCCTTCAGTTCAGTTCAATAAACTCATGGAAAAATGGCTGTTAGGTCGAGTACCTAATACAGTACAGTGAACACTACAAGAGAGAGAAAAAGGAAGCTCTATGTCTTCGTCGCTCAACGAGAATGTCATTCCTAAGTTTCAGATAGGAGAATAGAATAGACTAGTGAGAGAGGCAACTAAAGAAAATACTTACTTGGCTCTACAGACACAGATGAAGCAAACTATTATTCTCCATACACCGTCACCAGACAAGACCAGGCCAGACCACCATATCATTATAAATGGAAGGTAAGTAAATAAATATCCTATGCTCTGGCACACGGCTACCTCTCCATTTCTATTGCTTGCCGGAGTTATTCACTACACTTTAGACAACATTTCAGGCGAAAAGACTTTCCCTTTAGTATACAACTTTTCATTGAATTTAAGCAAACATTCGAGTGCCATCATCACAGAATTCTCTTGGCTTGGCTACGTATGGCCTAATATCCAACTTATTATATGTGTTAGGTGGTACTCAATTCACCTACTTTTTCTATTGTATCCACGCATAGAATTTTTGATTATAGCAGTAATAGCATGGTAATATTGTTATATATAGTAATAATGAATACCACCGTGAAACATGTATGTACTTACTTAAAAGTTAAGCAACACAGTTACTTATGCTTCCTATTTTGATCACGCATGCACAAAAAACGTTAAGTGTGTCTGCGTGAACCTTCATTCTTTATACAAATTATAGTATGTATGCAGATATTTCTGTATTTCTCGTTTGTGTAATTTCTGGAGTGCGACTTCATTAAAATCAATAATTATAAAACTTCTCTTTTCATTTCCGGAGATGATTATTTTAGCACGCTCATTTCACTGAAGAATACATTGATATAAAAAGTGTATGTTATACTTTGTAACAGCCTTTTTTAATAGCATGTTCAATTACAGGAACTCTCGTTAAGCTTATACGTAGTTTTAAATAGAATTTTGTCACGTTTGATAAACATATTGGAAACTTTTATTCTGAGAACAGATATACCAATGCTGTGGTGAGAATCAGGCAGTGACCTTTGCTATTTATTTTTTAGGAAGCAGACAAAATATACCTTTGTGAACGTATATGCTGGACTTCACTCACTGCATTTAGAAGTTGGAAAAGCTGTTATTCTCGCTGTACTAGACTATCTTATTTAAATCAATCGGAATTTTTCGTATAGTTGTAGTAATTATAGTTATAAAGTAGTTGTTAGTTTCTAAATGTGCCGAATTTTGCGAGAATACCAAAATCCTAAGTCAGGAAATAATCATTTAACTTATATGTGATCTTATAACGCACCCTTTAATATTCAGTTTAATACACATATAGACGACATACATTGTTAATAAAGCTAATGACAAAAAAGTATGTTCATATTTAGGTAATTATATTAATTGTGCGTTAATTTGCATGGGGAAAGTAGGAAAAAGTAAACGCAAAATATATCACGCTTCCTTATATTGTAGTTTATCTGTATATTAACGCTCCACAATGGCTAATATTACAAAATTGCGGTAAAGAGATCAAAGAACTGAAAGCGAACACATGCGTAAGTATTAAGAGAGGAGCTATTATTTAACACAAATACAAATCCTCATTTAAATACAGCAGTGCGTCGGAATTTTAGCTACTCGTAATCATTTCGTAAAGGGTGATACCATGCGGACACGGTATTTCCATTTCATAGTCTTCTTATTAGTTTCGGTGGAGATTAGGAATGAAAGTTGTGGGTTTTCTTCTTTTGTGTTGTGTGATGAAAAGTAAATGCCAGTAAATCTGGTAACGTGATCTTAAAGTTCCTAAGCTGGAATGCTCTTTACTTTGGGTTGCTTTGCTTTGCAAATTATGACAATGGTATTATGCCTGTAGTATATGAAATTTTGGTGGAAGAACACAATTCATGACAATGAATCTGCATGGCTGCTTTATTTACATTCACTCCCTCCTTTTCTCTTCTCTCATCTTTCTATCCTTCTATTTCCACTATGTGCAAAATTAAATCCAAGAGTAAAACATAAACTTAACAATAAGTCTTGGAAGTACTAAAGTGAAATAATTCTCTTTGGAAAATTCAAACACTAACACTCCGTACAAGTGACTGTGTTTGAACTGAACTACTTAAATAGGAAGAATAAGAAAGCCGAAAGAAACTATGCAATTTACTTTAGTCACAAATATAGTACACCTTGTAACTGTGAATAACAGTAACTGTGCACAAGTCTAGTTCCCGTCTAAAACGTTTATTTACGAGGAAGCGGACATACATCGCCATGGGCTATATATAGCTACTATATACAAACAAAACAGGGTTAGACACTTTACTAGACTGCCTACTGCCTACCTAAAGTTTACATGCAAACTAACAACCTAAGTAGTATAATACATTTTATTGGCTACCGCACTTAACCTATTTTAGTTACAATTAGGTAGTGGAGGAGAAAGTAGGTAGTAGGTAGTAGGTATTATTGTTGAGTGTGAGTGCGAAGGAAATCTTGGGATGCACACTTTCTACGTGCTGTAGAGTAGATAATATTGTATGAATGTAGCGTATTTACTATTTAGCAGGAGCTATGTACATTTATAGTGACGCTAACGAAGGAAATCTAAGATACTATCTAGAGAAGAAATAAAGAGAGCATTGTCAAGGAAGGGAAAGTTGTGGCTTGGTTTGGCCTGGAGTAAATACTAACTAACACCATGCGATGCCATGCCATGCTTTAAGGAAAATCAATATTACGTAGGAGATTCCCAAGGAGATTCCATTCAAAAGCATGGGTGCGAGCGATGTGCTTATTTGAGGCACTTATTACTGGACTGGACTGGTGTGCCTTGTGTAGCGTAATGTAAGTGTAACTGTTACACTGAATCCTGGAATTTCATGAATTGTGCATAGCATACTAAACTAACATTTATAAACGCAAACTTTACTTCCTACGGAGGATGGTCTGGTCTGGACTGGCTTGGTTTCTATTACACGAACATAATTTGTAGGTAAATGTCATGTAATGTAGATTTAGTTTGTTGCAAAGACTCCACGGGGACATTCAGGAGGTCAAACCATGGCAAACTCAACTCGACTCTAGTCTATTGCTATCCAAAAGACAATAAGACGGGACAAATACTAACATTTTACTAGATTGTTTGCGTCTTTTCCTTTTCTCTTGCATTCAGTAAATATATTTGTACATACTATCTGTACTACAGTAAGTATACCTTAGTTAGTTAAGTAACTAGGAAGTAACCTAAAATTATAAGAAACATACGGGATTGCTACTATGTTAGAATGAATATTGTTAACTTACGTATTATCCTCAATTCTTCTCTTCCGGTATCTTGGCCGCCACATTACACACACTGCTGCAGTAGCTATTTCCACTCCTGATACTTAATGGCCATTCATTGCAAAATTTGTGAAAAGAGATAAGCGATTTATCTTAAGTTGGAATGGTTTGGTAGTTTGTAGTAGCAGGGCAATTCCCCAGTGGAAATACATATTACTATCACTTTCCCTAGATAAAGGGGAAAAGAGAGGTGCTAGCTAGTGCTTAAGACTAAGACTTGACTTCACTTGACTCCTTTAAGTGGAAAAGCAAAAGCAGAGCCAGAGCAGTCTTTCATTCTTGGTCTGTCCCCGTCCTGATCTTCTTAAACTTAAAGTAAAGTGTAAACGTAAAGTATAATGTGGAAACCCAACTCATTATCTGAGAGTCTTATTAACGGCAACGGCGATCAACCCTTGTGCTACCATGGCCATGGCAGAGCAATGCATAAGAAAGAGAGCGACAGTCTGTGCCACAATGGCTCGACCTCCGCCACTTTCATAAACCCATAAAGAGCTCAATAAATTTGTCTTTTTTATTGTCTCGTCGAGTGAAAAATTGTTCTTCTTCATGATATTACGATATTACGCTCCAGTAATTCCATCTCTACCAGCATAGCATAGTCTACAATAGTAAGTTGTGGAGTTCCCTTCCTATTCCTAATCCCCGCTGGCAAAGAAATTCTGCATATACATACATATACATTCTTGAGCAAATCGAAATACATACATTCATACCTATGTATGTTACATTCTTGCTCTGGTATGGTAAATGGTAACAAAGGTTCAGGCGAAGGCTAAAGAACGCAATCAATGCAACCCAACGCAACGGTGCAACAACCAATCCCACGAACCGAATTTTAATGCCAGTGGTATATCAACTACCTATTTAAGTAAAAGTCGGAACAGGACAGGTTGCACTATTTTACTTTCTTTCTTTTCTACATCATTGGAGATGAGAATAGAGTATTTCATATAAATATTACTATCTGCATGTATTAAACAGTAAAATTGATAACACAGTTACTAATATAATCTTTATAGGTATACACATTTTAGGATGCGAAAATGTAAGATACAGATAGACGTGATAGGAATTCCTATGTGTTTTGCGTTCATTTGACTGGAGAAATTGAACCTAACGGAAAGAAATATATAATCAAACTGAATCCCCCATGCTCTTTCATTCTATTAAGCAGTCGTATGGATAAAACTTAAAGATTAACTACTACCTATCTATTTTTGTATGCAGTTTATGTGTAATACTAATAAGTATCAATGTCCGTATGTAGGATGTTTCCCTTGCTTGTTTAACATATGAGGACTAAAACAGAGGTACGCTACTAAAGACGTACATACAGTGTTAATATATATTGCATAATGTTGGTTAGTACCTATGTAACGTAGGATA
>JAQFYC010006428.1:0-12235 GCA_034694165.1 Tomocerus mixtus | reverse complement strand
CGTTCAATATGAACAGATGCGAATCAAGCGCGCGTCCGTCTGATTCATATTCTAACCATTGAGTCCTCCTTAACTTAACTACTAAATTATTCTTAAATTATTATTAAAGATTTAGCTAGAATGGATTGATGATATTTTTTGTGGATGAATAACACCAAAACAACTATAAATGTTTTATTTGTTAATGTCTACGGAAGGCTTAACTTTTTTAAATGTGACGCACCTTTGAATACATATAATTTCTTAAGTTTTTCGTCCAATAATATATCGAAAATGCATTCTATACTGCCGATCTTAAATATAACAGCATTCTATTCTATGTGTAATTTACACTTATGTAGATTCAACATACAAAAGAAAAGGCAATGTCCTGTCAATTGTTTTATTGCATGATGTGCCGCAGACACGAGTTTAAGTTCCAAGGAGAAGGAAATTATATTATTAGCGTAAAAGGAGGCATTCTTCTCCTTTCCTGGTTTGACTTGGAAATACGTTTACATGACATGTAATTGGGTATGTAGTCGTAGTACCCCAGAGAGAAACTAATAATTACATTAGTATTATTATAACCTTCCTAAGATTAGCGTCCAAGTCCAATAAACCTGTTAACGGTTAACCTCTCTACACTAAATAGTAAATGTCAACGAATCTGTTACCAAAATGCACACAAAATGCTACTATATAGGTATGTAAAAGAACGCTATTTATTATAGGTATACCCACTTATTTACAGCACTTATATATTAGTGTTCGGGAATTCAAGACTTAATAGTATTCAATATTGAGGGATGTAAAATAGACAACTACATATTGGGCAAACATATACTTATTAGTAGTTGTACATACTGCAAGTAAGCTACTCAAAATGAGCATATTTGTAAACAGGCAAAATAAAAAACTCTCGTAATTCTTACCCTATACCATGTTCCGAATAAATAGTAAACTGCTACTCTGTATACTTAAGTGCTAATAAGAATTGTGAGCTTAAGTTTGGTTGGAAATAGTTTGAATGTTCTATAGAGTTCAGCATGAAATTAAGTTAAAATAATAAAAGCTACCCTTTGCGTTGCATAATATTACGAATTACGTAATGCATGTACCAGCAGGAATATATATGGAAACAAAGTGATAAATAAATACAGGCAGAGCATATAAATGAGTAGGACAACAGGCTGACTATAGTGAAATAAACTTGTAAACATGAAACTTATAAGTTTCATGTTTACAAGTTTATGTGGATAAGAAGTCGATGGCAATGCCATGTGCGGATGAGGATCCGTATCGGTGCATTTCGGTACACATGCACTGAAATAGAGATGAGCATTAGCTTTAGAAAACTCAACTCAACTCAACTAGTCTACATTCTACATAGTACATTGCATTGCACTAGGAAAACATTCATGCTGCTTAAATATTGCATGACTCTTCCATATGTCTGCGAATTATATGTATTTGTCCGTATCGCAATAATACTATAAGAACAGCAACAAGCACAACAAAGGAAAGTGATATGTTGTTATACTATATAAATAGTTAAGTGTATGAGTGCTCAATCAGCTTATTTTACTAGTTGTAATAATGTACAATGTACTGTACTGTACTATACATACAATTACTGCATATATGCCACATAGACAATTATTTGTACTTTGTACTCTACGGAATCCAATTGTTAAGCCTTGTATCTCTCTATGTGAGGTTTATGAACTTTTTATACTACTTCATGTATATGCAAAGTCAACAGGGAACATCTGCGCATACATTTAGCAGATTAGACTTTTTATAATAGGTAGTACTACACAATTCAATGCACAAGGCAATATATGCTACTATATAATAGGTAATATTTTTTACTTTGAACTATGTCTACGTCTGTAATTGTGCCTAAATACGGAATACCATGGGAAATATAGACAATTACTCATAGTCATACTGTATAATATGCTTTTATGAATACATAACTAAAGGTTTATGGTACCTGTACTATTTAGGAAAAAATTATATGACAATTTTGATGACTCAGCTTTGCAAATAAAACCAGCTGAAAGAAATTCAAAACAAAGACATCCATGCATAAGCATGCTTGACTGAGACACAGAATAGTAATAGACACATAACATATTTTAATATTATGTTGCTTCGTGTAGTATGCAATAATGTAAGTATTCGGTAATATATTTACACAAACCTAAACCTGAACCTAAACGAAGTAAGCCAACTGTATTCGGTAAAGTTTTTAGCTCTTATACAGCTTTATTTGAGTGCTTAACTGTGTTTAAAATATAGAAGTCAGCATATTCCTATCTTAGTAAAATACAACCAGATTTTGTGTATAAATCAATAAATCTTTCAATTTATGCTGAAAACAAAATAAAGCGAGTCTTTGTGTGTACATTCATAAATTAGTATATATCTTAAACATATTTAGTAGCACATTTGCAGAAATGTGTCGCACTGTCAGTATTACGATTAGTATTAGAAATGTAAGCAAGATATAATGTAATATCTACTAATCTACTTTACCCTAGGTATTTAGTTTGTAAGCTCAATAGTATCGATATGGTATAATTTAACTGCAAGCAATTTCCTACTAGTACTACTATATTAGCATTAGGAATGAAATTGTAGTTTAGCAAATATATGTTGTATTGTACTGTTAGCTGTTATGTATTTTTATCGTGTGCAGTTTGCGATATAAATTCAATTCAAGTAAGTAGCTACTAACATTTAATACTCATAATCACGGCAGCATAGTGCAGTGGTGGTCGTTATATTATGTATGAAACGTAAGCACTTTGTACTGAATTTAATATCTCTGTAAGTGTAAACAGTTGTCTATTGTTAGTGAGATTGACAATGAGAAAATCTAATGTAGGAATGTAATGTTTATACAAATAGTACCTAACCTATGTAAATACTAATTCACAATAAATAAGTAATAAAAAGGCTTGGCTTCGCCAAATTGATTCAATGCAGAAACATAGCCTTGAGTCAAAGATCTTTATTCTACATTACCAAATGCATTTTGTGTTATAATTTCCTTTATTCGATTGGATACACTATACACAGTAACATCCACTAAGGCCGGAACAAACTACTTACTTACATCACAATAAACCATTCTAATCAATGCTAAATAAAGTTTATTATCCCTAGGTATTTAATACGAAATAGAAATGTAGCTTGTAGCTCTTCACAAGCAAATAGTTCATCATTACTTGTTCTCATAAAGTGATTACACAGGAAGAATAATTGTCTTAGGTACTATTTTACGCAAAGGATTACTCTTCAAACAGGTACGTTTATATTGAAGTAACACAGTTTAGAAATATTTTGTTGCATTTTAATTGTAAGAACGAAACACTGAAAGTTGCATTCGATCTAGAGGAATTTAAGAAAATGTAAATACCCATTTGCTTCATAAATACGTTAGTAACTCAGGGTTCGGGATAAACCCTAGAGAATAGGGAACAGAAAAGCATAGCTTTGATTATATACCATACATTCAGTAAGTAATAAGTACATTATTGTGTAGTTTACCTTTACTGAAATATGAATAGGGATACTGTAGGATTGTGTAAATGTTTAAGAAATATTTGGCACGTGAAAACGTATTGTTTTTAATAAGTAGTGAAAAATATCCAGGTGGACTTTTTTGGTAGCGATCTTACTAACTTTTTACAAACATCAGGGCATACTACATACAACATATACTTATACTTATTTGTAATACAATATGTAGTTTTCTGAAAACTAAGTAATCTTCCTCTTGGATAACAAAATTGTAAACACATAATAACCTGGGCTATATATAACTAACCTTTGGAAAACAAACTGTATTGTAAACATTTTTATTTGCATGAAAAGTATCTCCTTTAACTCCGTCATCAACAGGCTACCCTGTTATTATCATTGGTGGGTTTAAAGGAATGAACTCTGAAGGACAATGCTGGCGATGAAATTGCAAAAATCTTACGTAATAATAAGTAGTAATTATGTATGTTAATCTGCTTTACTTGTGTCTAACTAATAGAATACCACAACGTACCCTCAAAAAAATCAAGCCATTTATCCGTTTACTTCCACCATTTTCAAGATATAATAGGTTGTGTAATGATTAGCTAGTCATTCTATGTGAAAGTTTATATAATACTAATTGTATGTTAGTCAGGTAGTGTTGTGAGATAGGTAATCGTCAATGGAGTCAAATCTCGGACGGGCATTTCCATAATCAACGGAAATGTAAACCAGAACAAAAAACTACCTTCTATGTACATTTTTGCAAACATATACACAAAAGGCGAATATTAGTATATAATAATAATTCGTATTGATGTGAACTATTTTATCGTTTACTCGCTAATTATGCATGTAATATACATGGTTGCATGAAATACCCATATAGATCACGTTGGTTTGTTCTATGTTATTGTATATAGATTGTATGCTACATTAAACAGATTATCTATCCATCAAAATACAATTTCAATTTCAAACTATAGTAATTTTGTAATGCAGTAATAATCTCAGACTAGTTTACTCCAGTGAGAAAATGAATCGAGATACTGTAGCATATTAATAAAAGCCACAGAAATCTTCCACTCACCCACATGGAGTGTATTTCCCTGTTTTGAGTCTAATTCTCCCAGTCTTGATTTTAGTAAAAAATATTTTTGTATTGCATTGTGTGAATGTGAACTACATTATCGATAAGTAGATTACCCACCTCTAATGCAACAATTATTGTAAAAAATTGTAATTTTATTGTGTTTTATTTCTCACGGCCATTCTCACCCAGTCAGATTTTGAATTTCTATTTCTATGTGCAGTGCAGACGTATAATATTTAAGTTCAACTTGAATTTTTTTTACAAATACATATGCACAGGTAGATGTATTGCGAAGTCTACTGTTAAGTAAATTCGGGGTTGGAAATTGTATCGTATCTAGTATCTCCTCAGTTTATGCTGAAGGAACGTAGTCTGTAGTTTTGAACTTATATTTCAGCATACAGAAGTATAAAAATAAGCAGCAGAGGAACAGAATTAGAGACACAAAAGGTTAGTACCAGAATAAAAATGTGCGTGATACTATTTGTAAGGTAAGTTAGATATAAACTATAATTTCATTACCTTAGGTCTTATTAGGGAGGCGAAGTCAAGATATACCTTTGTATTTACTATTTACGTGCATTTTCGCTAAGGAGAAGACTTAGGAGTTAGAATATTTTCTTATAATTCAATACAAGCAGGCAAGCGACTACTTATAATATATTCTATAGATATTCTATGCAAATTCCAACTGCTATTAGTGAGGGAGAGTCGAATTGCGTTGGATTGATGCGAGAGCTGGCAAAAGGAAGCTGAAAGGAAGATTTACTTATACACAGACTGATACAAAGTCGTTATGAAGTTTTGGCATGCAAAGTTCGAAGTACGTGTAAATATAGGTCTTAAAGGAGTTTTAAAGGCGAAGGTATAAGTGCGTGTTCTTGCTTACCATTTGCATTTACATGGCATCTCCTTTTTTCTTTCGTTCATTTTATTATTTACCCTGCATAAATATTTTACACATACTATAACTTTACTCAATCCCTTCCTTCATTCGAATTCTCATCATCATATCAGTTCGAAAGAGTGTTTACAAGAGAACAGTTTCCTTATTTTTGCACTTTTGGTGATAGGTTATTGAATTTGTGTGTGTACTATCAATCTATCATGTTATTTTTGCTTCCACTAATTTTGGCTTCTGCCTTACACTACTCCATCAAACTCGGTTGACGTTTCCTTCCTCGCCAATGCAATACGGAATCCAAAAACGATAACATAACAAAATAGTATACACGTGCCTCCTCATAAATAGGTAAGTAAGCTGGTACTACGTACGTACGTAAGTATGTAGTATCTATTAATAATAACAGATACATATATATATATATATATATATCTAGATTATATATATAGTTATATATAGCGAAAATATGCCTCACATGGAATGAGGTAGTTGTAGTGTATAGAACAGAGCGATTGTTCATAATGTTGTTCTGTGGTCTTTGACGTAATTCACTTTCTTTCAATACATACTTATATATAGAAGTAAATTTGGAATTGGAAATTGTATCATATCTAGTACGTACATACACACCCCAGGTTTGTTTAGGGTTCTTTTTTGTTTATTTACTTCCCTAAACCAACTTTCTCGATAATTTTTTCTACTGCGTGGTCTGTGTTCCATTCCAGCAGAGATTTTAGCTTATTGAGGTTTTGGTTTCATTTCCCTTCCGCTACACTCTCACTCGAGACAGATTTAGCCACGTTCTTATACTATATAAATGTAGCCTTATCGATAGCTTTTAACTGAAATGAACACAACAACTTTTAATGTAGCATGACTGGACCGACTACAATTCCAGTAATTGTGCGTAATGCGCAATACTTTGTGTATAAAATGCTCAGTTTTTCAGTGAATAGGGGCTCAGTTTTTTGGCACGCTAACTAAACATATAGATACGCAGAATCTGCATTACTACAGATACAACTGAGCTGAATACGACATATCAGTACAATGTAATCAGACCAATTTAATTCATTATAAACAAAATTTTGTACTTCTTTTGAGCTGGGCCTTTATTTTTCTCAACTTCTAAATAATTGAGGTCGTCTCTCGTATGGTGTACGTATTTGCCCAATACCAGCCATATAATGCAGATGTAACAATAAACATCTAAAATGGAGCAGAAAGTTACTTTCATGTAGTCAACTTTAACATATTCAACTATAAACCAAATAATATATATATATATATATATATATAGTGGATATTCTAATGCATTAAATCTTGCAGTTGGTAGCTGAACAAAAGTTATAGCTATGTGTAATTCGATTACTAAATTCATGTGCCAAATATTTATTAACTTTTAACAATAAGCATTATAAAGAGCGATACGCAAAAGTAAATGAAGTTTATATCAGTGTTAATTACCGTGAATTGGATACGCGCATCGCATACGTACAAAGGAGAGTATAAAGTCTACTAAAGCGAGTAATACGAAAATGCGGATCCATGCAAAATAGAAAGAGAATAGAATTAGTAAGTAGTTGAGAAAAGGCAAACGCATGCAATAAAATATTTCTGTTGGGCGAAGCATTAAAAAGTTTTAGTTTTGTTAGGTTTAGCTGTTGAGCTATGGAGATGACAGTCGTTGAAGAGATCTTGTAAGGCAAGCAAAAGAGTTCAATACAGTTCAAGATAGAGCAGAACGAACGGAACTGAAAAGTAATATTCTTCTCGGCGAACTTACTGAGAGAGTACTTATTACTTAGGTACCGTGCTTCGTATAGTATGACATGACGTGATCCTTGATTTACATTCGTGTGTGTATTATTAGTAGTACATTTATATGCAGAATAGAATATTATTAGTGCAGTAGTATGATATGTACATACGTAGTTACTAGTAAATGGGCTTATACTAAGATAGTTAGTGCACACATCACATACATAACACAGAATATTGTATTTAGAATATAACATAAGGAAGAAAAGGCAAAGTACTTTATGTATACGCCTACACGCTACATAGAGACACACGAGAGGAATATATTACTTTTAAGTTTAAGTATAGGTATTACTTATATATCTGTGGTATAAACTATAAACACGAGGCTATATAGGAATATAAAGGAAAAACAAACGGTTGCTTAACAAAGTTAGTCTTTTTTCATATTATAGAGAATAGTTGTGTTGTGGCATGGCATGATATGGTATAGTGTATGTATGTACATAAGTAATAATTTTAGGTTTAGGGTTTCGGTAGGTAGTAGGTCGTCTCATTTTGTTCGTTCGGAGCATGTCCACCGAATTGAGTGCACTTGCACCGGAACAGTTCTCTTCAGTTACTCTTACACCCTGGCATGTTTCTACTTCTACTGTGTACATACGTCAGGTTCCTCGGGGAAAGGATTAGTATTGCCTTGCACTCAACTGAACTAGGTACACGTTTTCTTATGAAATGCTTTTTGGGATATCCGAACTATCCGTATATTAGTAGTGTAGTTAACTCCAGTCAAGTCCAGTCAGTTGTTAACTATATAGTGCAAGTGATGTCACAAAGTCAGTCTGCCTGCCCTGCGTCGAACGGAGGATCAGTAGGAAAACATTTTTGAGCAAGTTCCAGATACGGGGAGAGATTGAAGGGAAGCACATAGACAGACAGACACAGCTCCTTTAACTAAATAGCTAGAAACAATAAGCAAAACGTGCAGAGAACAGTTTCTTAAACTAAACCACAGAGCAATGTGCAAATGTTATAGCTAGTAAAAAAATTTGCCTGCTACTTACATTACATTGCATTGTATTGCTTACGAGTTAATAGAAAAGTGTTTCGTCTTCTGTCAATCACCACAGACAGTCAACTTAAATAAAGAAGCTTAAAATCTGTTTTACAATTAGTGTGTTGGTGTCCCACAAGAATTTATTCCAATTTTAGAAAACAGAGTGTAGAATCTTCCCATATATTTGTAATTGAAATCTACATTTCCTTATTACTCATCTATAATAGTTCTAAGAAAATATCTCAACACTTAAGGACAAGGTAATTTACGAACATTACTTATTACGCTCATTAATTATTGTCTGTACTTATTATCTTATGATAATTGTTACCAAATTGACTACTACATTAGTCACCAATTCAATAATGCAATTATATGCATAATGGACGTAGGTAGCATAACTTAATTATGCTCAAACGCGTCATTTCATGACGTAAATTACATAAAGAAACTATAGAGTTACAGATACATTTCCATTTATTTGCAAAAACGTGTAGGTTTATGTAATCTTATAATCTCGGTATTTACTATAATAAATTAAAAGAATACATTTCATACATAGATAGATAGCTAAATGCTTACGATTGTTAAATACTCATGTATAGTTAAGTTGAGAATGATACACAATTTCCTAATGCTACTAATAATATACTTACAAGTAGTCAGGTATATTATAATTATAATCTCACGATATTAAATATGTAGCCCAGTTAAATTATAATATTTATTTATAACATTTATAGCATTAATACAGATGTTATTATGTACATATAGCAGATCAAGAGCAAAGTTTGGGATTTCAATAACATATTATCCAGGATCTGTAATGAAAAATGGCAAAACGAACGTCATCTTCTGAAAAGAATAAAAAGGCCATTGCAAAAGGTCAGACTTAGAGAGATAAGTCTTTTGAGAGAATCTTTTCATTTACAGCAAGCTGGAGCTGTTATCTAACTGTGTGTATATGTAATGTACAAAAATGTAATACTAGAATTAAATAGAATTAAGATGATGTATAAATACATACATTTCTATATGGCATGATGATGCATAGTACATTAACTCTAATAATTCAATGTCCATTGCTCACTAAGACAAGGCGAGGAAAATAAGTACACAATATATTTAACTTACAAATTCCATTGGAATTATGTACGTCTAAGTAGATAGAATAGGATTCCATATCAGTGAAGCTCGAACTCAAGTGAAAGAGCAGAGCAGAACCAGTTATTTCTTATACTCGTCACAAAATCTGTTCCCATTCTCACAAGTTTCTCACTGGAGTTTTTGGAATATTAATTGCTGGGTAACTTGTAACAATACAATATTTTAAACCATAACCAAAGTAGGCAAGTACTTAAACTATGGATTATGGATACAATAAGTACACTTTTATCTATGTTGTTACATAACATTACATTAGAATTATCTACATAATCACATACAAAACAATCCCAAAAATGAATGTGTAATTTATTTCATTTTATTATTCATGTATAATGTATGTAATGTACATGCATTAACTCTTAGAAAAGCGTACCAGAAAGCTAATTCTTTCTAGTTGAACACATTATATTTAGCTACTATAATTTATTGGAGAATAAGAATCATAAAACAATATTAATTATTTCTTATCAATTTCTTCTATTGTTTATACATTAGGTGCCACCTGCAATACTAGGACTGGAGAATTGCAAATCTTAATACTTGCTGTATTTCAATATAAATATCTGGAAGGTGGAACTCTGGAGCTGCAATCACTCCCCTTAATTCTGATCCAGGTGTATTATTTCCATTAAAATCTTCCACAGTGACGAATGAACTTCAACTTGCAATTTACCCAGATTTTTTATTTCTGAGAAAATAATTTCTATAACTCCTACCCTCTAAGTTACATCTAGAAGAGTTACTAATATTAAAAACTCTGCTAATACATAACTATACGCGTATGTGTGTAGGTTGTGTTTCAGTTGCAATAAAATTACAAGGTGATTTGATTACACCCTTTCGCAATCAAGAAAATATAAAGATATAAAACATAAACACTCAAACAATAGGAACTGACAGGAGAAAAGGAGAGATTCTCCTGGTACCTGGATTGGATATGGGTTCATCTTTATTGAAGCTGAAGTTCTAATTCTTCTCTTTTTCAATTAAAGAAGCCACCAGTTAGTTAACTAAACACACAAATGACTGTTGACAGATATAATTTGCAAACTACTCCATTAAATAACTCACACGTGTGACTTATTAGGTTATTCTTCCTTATACGAATATATTATGCCATATATATAGTAGAACATTAAAATCGCAATTAAATAAGTGTGTAAGCTCTGGAGATAATTTGAAAAGGATTTCTTAATTGGGAATCCTTGTTAAGTTCTGTGCAAGTGTTCTGGGAATTATCTGTACTTAATTTTTACGTGCATTTGGCTACTTAGCATCAGAATTCTCAGAGTATTTAATTTACTATAAAGAAGTAAAAAATCTGAAGAAGTTGGCTTTGGCCATCACATGGACTGTACATGCTTCTCATGATTTGCAAGTGAATTAAAAGACCATTAGTCTTCTGAATTGTGTGAAGTGATTACTGTAGGATTGCTACTAATAAGGAAGTTATAACAGTATACATGATGGCTGGAACAAGAAATTGTTCAATACAAACTATAGACAATATTAGTAAAGCCCACCATTCAAGTATGGATCGCCCAACTCCAGACAAGGAGGATCAAGTGATTGTCTTTGATGATGATGTTCAGTTTTCATGTGATTCAAACCTTAAATTGTTGGACTATGAATCGAGGTAAGCAAAACACATGCCATTGTTAATACTAAAATACTAATGCTAACCACAAAGCTATATGTTACTTACTTACTAGGTTAAAGTTTAAACTATTATCATTTTATTACGATATGCTTTGTTTCATTTGATGTTTTAATATCCCACAAAATCCACATGAACTTAAGAAACCTAGAGCTTCCTTCCTTCTTGTTTATGTCAACACTAAATCATTATTTTACCTGCAAATGTCTAACCTTTGATTGCTATAACAATAACTATGGATATAAAGAGCCTTGTATACATACTTATATGTAAAATGTAAAGTTTGAGTGAGTCTTTACTCACATGAAAGCACCTATAGGTACCTTCCTTTTCTTTACGAGCTACTTATTGCTTTTATTATTTCGTTGTGTGTGTTCCATTTTTCTATTATGCGTTTAATGTATCTGTAAGTACGTGTAGAGTTCAGTGAGTTAAAGATATGGATACATTTTAAAGTAATAAACTTATGAACAGTTATGTATTACCTATTTATTTACTTAATGTCGTTCGTTTATCGTTCCGCGCGTGTCTCTTCTACAATTATCTCATATTAAAATTCTAAATGAACAAAGCAATTATGCCTATCTACACGTAACTACGCTAAAGTTATCAGAGTTATCACATTTTGAAGGTGGATTCTATTGTAAACAAGCAGAAAAGTTCAACCTTCTGCGAGGTTAGATAAAATATAAAATCTTCCTTTTATATGTAGACTGTTTCCTAACTCCTGTCAGTATGTCTACTATACTGTCTACCCTATTTTGTTCCTGACATGACTATAGCTTGTTTGTCTGATTATTTACCTATACTACTACACGTGAAGCAAGTTTAATATGTATTTTATGGCCACAAATCTTTATTTCTATTCAATGGAGCATAGGGAACATATGGGCATACAATTTTTCTGTGAAATCTCAAGATTGTTTGCCTTTCTTATCATAAACTTTAGTAAGGTGTGGTTTTTGTAGTGTACAATGAATATGTTTATAGGTCTGTGAAGACTTACCGTATTTCACGAAATAATATCCCACGTCCAATTAGTTCCCCAGTGGGGGATTATTGCATGTTTTTGTAAAGAAA
>JAQFYC010006427.1:0-12237 GCA_034694165.1 Tomocerus mixtus | reverse complement strand
ATATACCGAATAATTTACAAATGAAGCGGAGAGTGCTCACACAGCACGTGCTTCTCCATCAAGCTGACTTAGCGAACAGTCCAAAATGTATGTATGATTAACTCGTTTTAATTCAATATACTTAATTGTACTTTATACAATTAGATGCACAATGCTAATTTATAACATTTATGATATAAAATTCATGGGGATCTAAAAGAGTGTAGTAGCCAAAGCATCATCTCACTTTTGAATGCCGAACAATTTAGCAAAGAAGAAAACTTATATTTTAAAAATTTAAAGCACTTCAGCTTTATTATGGACAAAATAATTTTCCAAGTTATTTGCTGCATTGTAAAAGGAGTTTTAGTACAATTCAATGAAATAGAAGGCATCAGTACATTTAAAGTTACTATTTATACTGTTAACGTTCTTATAAAGGAAAATGCGGATAATTTAAATGAAATGGATGATGTATTAATAATATGTAATTCATTAGAATGCAATGTTCTCAAACCTTCATAAGTCGTGATCGTGAAGAACTAATTAAATGCTATAGTTAGTAAATATCTAAATAAAAATTACTATAACATAACGTATAACAAAATGTTGTAAAGAGATTTTATTAATTAATCATGGATGTTGAGCAAAATCTTCATTATGACACCACTACCGCTGCTTTAGTAAGTAGCTTGCATAATTTAGCATCTTGTCAGCCATATAAAATAAAAACTCACTAAGTAGGGTATTAAACCAAGCAGTAATTATTTTTCAGTAACGTAAAAATATCAGATTACAATTTACTAGACTTACTTCTTCAGAAACCATGAAACTGCGAGATACAACAGCGGTTATTTGTTTTACTATACTAAATGCACTGCCTCAGCAACGTCAATTGCATTGAGCATTTGCTGTCTGTGGTGTTTTTAGTTATAGTATATACCCAAAAAACATTGTTTGTATCCACTTAAACCTGGGATTATTCCTTCTACGGCTTACATTCACATTCTGATTAGAGCTCAAATTAATGACCTTACGCAATTATTTGTTTGTTAAAAGTGATTTTATCATATTATTACGCTAAGCATATATTAATAAACATAATTTTACAAATAAGCAGGCTTGAAATTGAAGAATGCTTAGCGTTTCAGTTGTATTGAACCATTTATCATTAGTTATAAATATTAAAACATAGTAGTACAATAATATTATATCATGTCTATATATGTATTGTCCTGTCACTGTAAGTCACAGCCCAAGACTATCCCCTGACATTCTATATTGCGGGAAAAGCAATATTTGATTTATCTATGCCTCCATTGCATTGCAGTAATTAAAATTTCCCTATGGATGCACATCATAGCCAGTGCTTTTAGTCTGATCTCTCCTGTAGTGTTACGTTACGAAGATAATTCTTAAGTCGACGCAACCAAGGCCGGACGAAGGAAAAAAATTCGGGAGGGGCCCAAAATATGGCAAATACTGCAAATTACCCTGCGGAGCGCTAATTTTTTCGAATTAAAGACTTAATGCATACACATTTAACAAAATCGCGCGCAGCGCGAAAATTTTACAATTTGCTGTTCATTTATGCTCAATTTCACAGCAGGAGGCTGGCTTTATCTGCAAATTATAAGACATTACGCTAATTTTTTCGAGTTTTCAGGGGTAGATATGAAGACATATTCAGCTTCAGTGCATACAAATTCATACAATACCAGTCCAAGATATTGAAAATATTAAAACGAATTGGCTACATGGTCAACCTTTAAATATGGTAGCTTCGGTCAAAACATTGAAGCTATTAACTTTGAAAAGTTATTTTCTCATGCTTCTACGGATATTAGCAAGGCGAGTAGAAGTGAAATTGTCTATTAATTGCTAATAGTGTTACGCCTTAAATATGTTCATTTAATTTATTCGCTTTAAGTTGTTGTGCTCTACTGTACAAGCTCTGTTCGATCTAAATTGCTTTCTTTAAAGATTCCATTACGATTAATTCAATAATTTTAAATAGCCAATTGAAACTACACAATATATGTATACACACAACATCATCAAATCAAAGTAATATACCTTGCTTTGTACTTTATTGTTACTTTTATGTTTGTACTAGATACTTGATTCCTTTGCTTTGGTGACTTTATTTCAATTTTACAAGTGAGAGCGTACAGGGCAAATACAAATAGTAATTTATATAAAAAACTATCAAAGTATTTTTTCAATATTTCGAATATACAACTGTTCCAAGGATATTATTGAAGAAATGGCTAAAAATTCTCTCCAGGAGTGTTTTGAATACTATTCATGGCTCTGTAATGTACTACAATGTGGATTATTTGAGTATGACCGAAAGAAAGGAACATTTTCTCCAACCAGATCAAAAATAAAGCTGATTTCCTCATTGTCAGGACTGGCAGCCACATTATTCGCCACCGTATATATCCTAATTATTTTACTGATGCAAGTATTTATTAAGGAACCGTTTTTGAACATCGCTAACCTGACTATCACACTGATGACCTTCTTTTACAGCCTAATTGGACTAACAATAAACGCAACATGTTTCCATTTCAAGCATTTCTTTTCTTCAGTCATTACAAATATTTTTAGGCTCGATGAAAAGTTTTCCCGTAAGTAAAAACAATTTAATAGTATGATATGTACCATTTTAATGTGCACATTTTATTAGGTATATAAATACTGAATTTTCCTTTTTCTGCATGGGTGAGTGGCTCAACTTACAAAGGCCATGACGACTTTACGGGCCAAATCCACCAAAATGAATAAAAACTATATCTGATTTAAAAAATTACAATTCCGTTACGCCTGTAATTTCTATTCTTAATATTTCTGTGTTTAATTTTTCGAGCTGATTAAATTTTAATTAAATATTATAAAAATGTTTTTTTTTGTAAAAATAATATAACAATTTGCAGGAGACTTTCCTACGGAAGCGGCTCAAGCAGAAGCAAGCATCCTTTTGAGAGCTTTAGTAAATATGCTCAAGCCGTCCAGTCAGATTCAGATGATTATCTTTTTGCCGATTATGGCTTTGTTTTTTATTCTGTTGGATTTGCATATGTTTGCTGGATTAATGACATACCTTGGATTGCGAGGAAGCTTTTTGTTCTTTTTGTTTGTATTCTTTGGGTATATTCATTTGCTTATACACATGCTGGTGCCTGTAACACTTATTCTTATATGTATAGTATTTTATTTACATTCAACTCTGCAATGGCTTACGTGCCTCTCCAAAACGGAAATTAAATGTTTAAAAAGGGAAACTGATATTATAGAAAATTTTCGTTCAACAAGAAAAATGTACATACAATTAATCATCCTTAATCAAGGCATCAATAGAGTTGCATTATTCATTGCTCCTTTATTTTTATATGTCTTTGTCATTATTCACATAATAACTAATTTTGGTACTTTACGTTTGTACACTCATCTCGGAATACCATTGTACTTAGTTTGTCCGATTGTAGCCATATGCTGCTCATTTTGTGAAGTATTCATTACACCTAAAGTTGGACAGATTAATACATTGTCAATAAAATTGGTACATAAATGGAAACAGGTTGTTTTCAAGAAAGCATTGAGGAGAGAGCTTTATGCCTTTCGACCCTTAAGACTGAATTTTGGTCCCTTTTTCTATATGCATAGGGGAGCCACCCTGACTATTTGGTATACTATTTTAAATTATACAATTACATGTCTGCTGTCAATTCATGTATGAAGAAATCGTATATACAAAATCAAGGCAATCCAAAAGTACGTGTAGGGTTTAAGTTAAAATATTATATATATGCATGTATTATGTATTAATAATATTATGTAATTCGAATATACACAGCGCGTCACTTTGCAGTGACATTCTGTTGAGCTTTTTGCCAGTCACAAAATAATAAGAATAGATTACATCTTATAAAATTAAGTCAATGACATGTATATGCTTAAACACGTATTATACGTAGTATATATTGGTAAGAAACATACGCATTACTTTATATGTCAATATTTAATTTAATTTTGTAAATAGATTCATAACGTTTGGTAATTAATAAATCTGTATTTTCTATATTGCGCTAATAAATCTAATGCGTGCACAAACACAAAGAGCCCATTTAATGGGGGCCATTACGGTTTGAATAATTTTAGTAACGCTTATACCATCATAATAATATTTATAATTATATTATTCTATAGTATTATTATAAGTATGAAATGCTTGGCTTTAAATAAAAAATCGTGCAATATCATTAAATGGCAAAGGAAGGCTAAATCAAGGATAAATACACTTTGCACTATCTTTGTATAATATAATACCTATCAATGTATATTAACCTATTATAGTTTTTATTATATAATACATATTTGTATTGTTGTAGATATATAGTTATGTCAAGGAAGGAAGAGCCACTACTGCAGTGGCTCTTCCTTCCTTCCTCTTTTGCAGTGACTCTGGCTGACACCTGACTGACTGATTTAGACTAGTTATAATGACTGTGATGACTTGTAACCTAATTAATACTTCTTTTGTAAATGATTGATTGACTTGTATATTCATATTGGTGCTGTCCTTTGTTGGAAACCAGTGATACCCCGTGTGTTATTGAACAAAGTGTTGACAAAATAAAACTACTACATTACATTACATTACATTACAAACGGCCAGTACACTGACGGTTTGTCCATAATTAATAGAGTACGGAGAGATAAAAATTACATTGCCAAAATATCAAAAGTGAATTGGAATTTTCGGTTTTTCCTGAAAAAATCTTCTAGGCAACCTAAGGCTAACCTACCCATAAATGAGAATTATTTATGGACAGACTCGACTGTTCAAGCAAATTTACCTTTTGACATGTAAAATAAAACCAATTATAATTACAATGTATGTTATAAATTACTTTTGCGATTTAGCTGATTATTTTATTCAAACAAATCAATAAAGTAAAAGTTTCATGCATATATAGCTTTCTTCTAAGAACATGGCATTAATACTTATCGTTTACACTTCATTAATCATGAATACTAAAGAAGCTTGTTGCTTTTAAGCGGTTGTCAAAAAGAAAATAATAATCCATAGATTATATCTGCCCCCGCCCCCACCAAAACACACATACATACATAACCTTTCTGCGTACACAATATAGTTTAACTTCAATTTATCATTAATTATAAATATTAAAACATAGTAGTACAATAATATTATATCATGTCTATATAGGTATTGTCCTGTCAGTGTAAGTTGATCCATTTAGTATTGGTGATAAAATGCCTCGCACTTTATTAAATCACTCGAATAAATCACGAATGTTGTTCAACTACTGTACCTATACTAACCAGAGTATTTTGACTTGCGGTTAGCCCTACGTAGTTGACTTTACCCCAATTATTTCTTGTCTACGTAAATAATGCGTCACTTAATTATTATGCCATTATTAGAATCTTTAAATGATAAAGCATAAAAAATATTCTCAATTTAATTTTTTTCAATGTACAGATATTTTGCGAAAAAAAGTCTTTGTATACGTAGGTACTTCTATATTTATAATTCTGTGATGATAACACTTTATTTGTCTTGTTTTATTTACAAGCAAACTTGTAAGGTTAACGTTCAGTAGTTAATAGTAGTTGACGTATTATGTAAACTGATAGAGTGCAAAATATTACATTAGATATAATAGTGGTGATACAATTGAGCAATTATTTTATTAATCACTGTTGTGTAAAAATCTTAAATGAAACTATTCGTCTAATAACCATCCAAGCTTGTGTAAGCTGTTCTCCTTGACCTCCAAAACCAATAAAAACATATAATGCCGCAAATGACCAGTGCAACTGGAACAGCAATTGCCACTCCGATGAGAACTTTTCGTGATGTTTCCGCGTCTCTATCCGCTTTACATTTCTGCCCGGGACTGAAATTTTCATTTGAATCTGTTCTGAAACTTTGGAGTTGCACATTTGCCATGGATAATTGACCTAGATATTTATTATTAGCGTCTAGGAAAGTAACTGATTCTTCATGGATGCAGGAGTAAGACTTGTCCAATGGAGTTTGAAATCTATTAGTTTCATTCGCAATGGACATATCTGGAGCTACACAAGAAATTATTACAAACTATTAAATATAATATTACACAAATGTGCATTTTATACGTATTCATATTGTACACAATTTATATTTAATATCTTTGCATTTCTAAACACTGAAAAGTAGTTTTGTTACGATAAATTAAGCTTGGTGCTTACCATTTTCTTTGTGGTCAAGAAACTGTTGGGGAGAAAACGTAAAGTTAACATAGGACAGATGATAATGCTCCGTAGAAGACGATTTGCCCAGTTCTTCTGAATATTCTTTCGCCATTGAAGTTTTAAATTCCAAATACAATGTATTTTCGAGTGTTTTAGTTTTATCTGAAGATGGGACGTACCAGATCAGGGATATTGATTGGCTACTAGTGCTTGAACAATTTCCTACGGCGTCAGCGAGTATAGGAACCTCAATTGTTTCACTAATTTTCGTATTATTCTTCCCGTCAATTTTAGCAATAAGAAGAAACGCTCCTTTAATTATAATGCATTTAGAATCATTAGAATCAGCAACCCAAGTTCCGATACCATTGGGAAAAACTGGCTGAGGTGGGTATGGAAGTGGTGTACTTGTTACTGGAGTACTAGTAGTTTTTGTTGGTGGCGTTGTTGTCGTTTCTTTAGATATTGGCTGTTGAGTTATTGCAGCGGTAGTTGTCGATTGTCTTATTATTGGTGATGGGGTGGTTGTCACATTTGAATTTGGCAGCAGGAAGGTTGTTGCGTTTAAATTTAATGGTGGGACGATTTCGGGAACAATTGGCTGAACTGTCACCGTCACATTATTGTTTTGTATTGATTCAGGAGGCTGTTGTGCCAATATAATGGAGGGGATACTCAATATTAGGGCTTGTAACAGAAACACCGATGTTTTATAAAATCCGGGCATTATTGTACCAAAAGTCTGCAAAATGGTGCACCAGTACCAGTCCAGTGACTACACTTTTGAAGGTATTACTTGTCACTTGTGTGTTGAGTATGTAAAATAATTTTGCAGATAAAACATTACGCTACTGCAACTGCGACTCAAATGGGAATGGTTATTTCATGGTCAGGCAGGATAACGTCCATGTAAAACAAAATTTGAAATTGCACGAAGTGACAATAACAGCACGTTGGATATTATTATCAATAGATATAGATAACGAACTGAAGTCATTGACGATGTGGGAATGAGTCAACAAAGGTCTACATTGCATTGTGAGTTTAAGTGCAAATTATTTACACTTTGTTATAATAGTCTGTGGTTTTCCTCATTAATTACGTTATCAGTATTTCCCTTTTCTAAGTACGATGGTAGTTCTGCTTTATTAAAATTGCAAGTTAGGCTATCTGTTATCAAGAACTTAAAATATTATTAAATACAATCTACAGATAATAACCATTCCCCAACGCTCACAGAAAAATTAAAACTAAAATCAGGTAAATTATAACAACCTAAACTACAAATCATGTTGAGTTGACACCACTGAATATTTCATCTTCATCTCTATACGAATATTTTTAGCCTTTATTTATATATTTGTCACTATTTGCAGCACATTCTCGGTCGATTCTTACAATTTATTTATATGTATCATAATCATACCGAGTTAACCGAGCGCGTAATTAGTTAATTAGTGAATCTTTCTTATCTAGTGATATGATATTAATAGTGATAAGTAATTACATACAAAGCTGTTCGTTCGTAAAAATGATTTCCTCTTGAGATAATCATCATGTTATATCCCTGAAAAACATGTTTGTAGATCTGCAATACTGCACCATTAATGTGCCTCTTCCTATTAATTTGCTGTGACCCAATACACTATATCACACAAAAATTCTTACGATTACCCTGGTATATATTAAAATGTATATGTATAGCTGTCTATACGTACCTTCAGTTAATTATTTATATCTGCACGATATCAATGAATATACATAATACATACACCATGTACTTATTTATACTTTATATCCTATATATTTTAGATGCACCTATATGATGTCGGTACCTAATCCTGTGCCACGTCGATGATGGGAAATATGTGTATATACTCACTACTCTCGCTGAAAATGTACTTAGATGATCAATCTTCTAAACTCCATTTAGTCCATTTTGATAAATTATAAAGGTTTTAAAATTAAGTTACCAGCACACTTTTAATATTAGAATAATGAGATAGATATGTATTTGTTGTATTGTACTGGATTAACTTTTACGATCAAGAGCAAATAAGTCGGGCATATTATGTATTTGTTGCGCAATGAATACCTTGATGGCCAGACATGCAATATATTGCTATAGAACATGTGTCCTTCGAATCTGACAAGGTTAAGAAGTTTCTGTCTGCCTTTTACTATATTTTGTTAAGTGCAAAATAGGTATCTATACTTTACTATGACATTAATTTTAGCATTGTACTCATATCTGTCGGAAATCTTATTTTATGGGCTAGTAGTATGAAAATCACTGCAGATATCACCACAGTATAAGCCATATTACTAAACATATTTTTAGAATATTCACAAAAACTAGGATAGCAATTAAATTTTGGCAATAATGCTTAAGCAACTGAGTTTCATTTATTTTCTCAATCTTATTATTAGCATCTTTGCAAAGGAAAATTTTGGAAAATTGACACAAATATCAGTGTTTGAGAAAAAGTGCACGATAAATGTAATATTTTACAAGTGGAATTATAATGACTATTCTGTATTGAAATACTTCGAGGAATTACCAAGCTTGCAAGTTCCTCATACAATTACACGCTTAGACTTATTAGAAGACCATTTAGATAACTTTCTCAAATGCTCTAGAGAAGGTCTTAATTGCTGGGATGCAAAGCCTAAAACACGAAGAGGAAAAGTACCGCCTACTTACTATAGTCACTCTCGATTTAATTGTTTGTCCCATGTTGCTATCAATTTTAACGAAAGTCGATTAACACACAGAGTTTATACAGATTATATCTCAATGAACCTTATGATCCCACATTATATGGTGATAAGACACCTCTACCCTACACCATTATCCCTATATAACTTTGCAGAACATTCTTCAGTGCACATTATTTTATCTGCTAATAGTATTCTTGAGGGAGACGAACAACGAAACTCGTTTTTAACTAATTTACACACAATGCCGTTTAAATTATATCAAAACTACAAACTGCAGGCAAATGATGCTACTAAACAACGTTTTTATATTCATTTTACATCGGATATCAATTTGATTTACTTTGTCTGTGGAAAATGTGCTAAAATAACCAACACTTATTATGCTGATACAATTGTGCAAGTTCCGTCTCATTTACTGCAAATGAAAAATGCAAAATTAGTACTAAATAGCCTCACCGAGAAAATCTTTATGGCTAGTGAAACCATGAACAATAATTTTGCTGTCCAGATAGACTATTCAGATTATTGGATAAATGAAGTAGGTGTTAAGTTTTGTACGAACCCAAGACTCCATGAAAATGAAAGGAATCCTAAATCAATGGAAATTGTGTTTGGATCATTGTTTTCTGCAAAACTTCCCAATTCTACTTACTACAACAACTATTATGACTGTAGAACAAAAAGTGACATTTTGTACTACAAGTTATTTCTTGGGGACACTGTTAAAAATATTATGGGTTATAAATATGGAAAATTTCACATAGTCGGTAAAGGCATAAAAAGCTATACACCAACGTTTATTCCCACTACAGAGGAAAGTTATAATTTCATATCGTGTACAATCCTTGAAGAAACAAAGTTTTCCTTCACAGGATATGCACGACCATTTCAGTTGTACTCTTGGATTGGAATTTTTAGCATTTGCATTATTGTTAACATATTTGTGACTCTGGTGGTAAAGTTGACTGATGGAAAAATTTTCACAATGATCTTTGTCATATATGCTTATATTTTGGAAATAAGCTATTCTGTTCCAAAGAAATATGCAGATCTGGTTTGGCTGCAGTTGATAATTGGCCCTCTGCTCTTAATGTTCATAGTGTTAACAAATGGCTACAAGGGAATTGTCATTACCGATGTGATACAGGAACCCCCTTTAAGAAAGCTTGAATCTATTTACGATTTAATTGACAATAAAAATATTGTGTCAACCAGTCCAACGAAATATCACACTCATAAGCGGGTTTTCAAATTTACTCCGTATTTTCAAAAACAAATGCTGTTGACTAAAATATGTGACAAAATGAGTAACGTTACCGATGATATAGCATTAATATCATGCATTTACAACCGAGGAATAACATTTGATATGGACAGAGTTGAAAGTAGGACAAAATTAAATGCTAGTTTAAAAGAGTCATTCCAGAGTTGTCAAAAATATGATATATGTCGCTACGATAATATTCCTTTCTTGGAATTTATTTTCAATAAAATAGCTGTGCACACTAGGATAAGGGGCCATTTAACGTTAATATACGACAAGACAAAATCAAGGAAACCGTCGGAAATTAGCCAAGCAGTAAATAAATCACACATTTTTAACTATGGGTTTCCATACACAAGCCCACAAGAATTTATTTCCCAGTGTAATAACTCAATGTACATTGACGAGCAGAGTAAACTATATTGGTTTCTTGATGAATCGCATTGGGAAGGAATTCATCCGAAAAGAAAGTTGTACTACGGTGAAATGGAAAACATTATCCCTGCTGAGACAAAAGGAATTCATCTAGAATATGTTATGATTCCAATTGCAGCCCCACATTTCAGAAAACGTATACTATTTATAGACCAGTCGGGAATATACCATAAATGGGAAAATTACTTTACGGGTTTAGCAAGATTGAAATTTAAGGAATGCAGACAATGTATCCAGCGAGACGATGTTCGTCCTTTATCTTTTGAAAACTCTAACATATCGTCGATATTTTATATCTATGTTGTAGGAGGGTCTCTTTTTATTTGTATGTTTTTGCTGGAAAGTAGTGTGGTGAAAAGTCAGACCATATATAAAACAGTAAAAAACGCTGCCACACGAACAGCCAAAAATATGCGTAAATTGATGGACGCATGTAAAAGTGTAAAATGCGGCAAAAAATGTAAAATTCCAATAAGAGCAAAGACCAACATAATATTTGTGAGAGAAGAAATTTCTCATAGCAGTAGATAATCAGTAATGGTAATATAATTTAAATTGTAATTTAAATCAGCTTTATAAGTATGGTTTCTACTATTCATTGAAACTTTGTTATGCAAAACAGGAAACAAAATGAATGCCCGCCACTATTTGCACTTTATTATTGATTTTGGAGAAAAACAAGAGAAGTATTATAGGCTATTCTGTTGAAGTAGTATACATAATATATATAATAAACAGCAGGGCATAATAACTATTAGACTGATTACAAATCAAATAAACCGGTGCAAACGGATGTCCTCCTGGATCGTCGTAATCACAAAATTATTAAATGTTTCTTATTAACAAAATGTTGTTGACACCGATGACCAACTAGCGCTGACGTAATGTGTTTGGTATTAACCCGAACACTGTTTGAATTGCCGCGCTGACCCAGTGTGTAGTCACAGCAAACCAGAGGTGAGTCGGGTGACTGTTTTTGTAAACCCATCCACCCAGACCCATTACAGAAAATACCCACACCCACCCAAACCTATTCCGGTACTTTATTCTTTTACCCAACCCATCCATACCCACTTAACCCAAACCCTGGCCCATCTAAACCCACCATTTTACAATATTAAAAAGCCCATCCAACAACAAATATTACCCGACCTACCCACCAAACTTCCAGACAGTCTCATTTTCCCCCAATCTATTCTTCTTATGCGGGAAATGCAATTCACGACTTTCTGTGGGTCGTGTGTCGACGTCGGCAGGTAAAGTTTGGAATTTGGAGAGCTAATTGTTGCAGTATTAAAACTTTAAGAGTAGAAATAAGCAATGATATATGAAGAAAATCACTGCACGACGACAGGACGACGAGACACGAACGAACGAGAGACACTTTTGAAATGAGAGCTTTGAAATGAGAAATGGCATCATTTGTTGGAAATCTGATGCCATGCGCGTGTAGCGTTTGTAAAAATTCACGGCCGGACTGAGGGTGCGTAATACCCAAGGATACTAGATATAAATATATATGAGAAGGATCGGCATTCCCGAGCTATTTGGTATCTATGGGAGTGTGACGT
>JAQFYC010006426.1:0-12237 GCA_034694165.1 Tomocerus mixtus | reverse complement strand
CAAACAATTAGGTGTTTCAACTCAGCATGACGTAAAGTTTGTTGAAATGACTTTGAATTCCCTGTAAAAGACTATTCCACACTTTTTTGTGAAGAAACACTGACAGAGTGGGAAACTAACAACATGGAACTTTGTTTAGAGTTCCAGGCTCCCCTTGTGCACGGATAACAAACGTCAAAACATAACTAACATTCACATCTCATTCGATCATTCGAAATCTGGGATTCCAGTTCCAGCTTTCAGTTCAGGATTCGATTCGCACGAAAGGAACATTGAGGTCCTGGAGAGATATGGAGAGACGGTGTAACTTGACATTACTACGAGCCCTAAAATCCCTGTGATACTACATAAACAACATCAATTCAACTTTACATTCAAAGTGGGTACTTCTATATCAGACTAAGCAAAGAATTTACCTAAGTTCACTTAACAATATTATTTAACAGATTAGGATGTATAATTTTCTAGTAGAGCTGCAATTGTGCTATATAATTGTTTTCCAAACCTTAAAAAACTGTTCGAGAGGTTGTGTTCGTTAAGAACTCTGAAAAATCTATCATTTTATCAAAGTGACATAAAATTTCTTAAACTCACGAACAATTATTCACGATATCTCTTTGCGTTGCCTGGCTTGGCTTGGCCTAAGACCATCATATCACCGTTATGAATTAGCGGTGTGTTTACGTTAACATTTAAACCGCATTAGACGTTTCTCTATGAAATATTAGTGTGTGTCACAAAAGATAATTAATTTTTCTATTCCCTGCAGATCATTTGTCAAGTCATTTTGTGTTTTACGTTTACTATGTAGTATGTAGGTGGTAGGTAGTCAACTGCAAACCAAAGTTGCATTATACGAAGGTATCATTTTTTCAGGCTCGTCAACTTAGTTGAGCTGACAATGAGACGATTTGACTTGTCTTCGTTTCCTCAAAGTATCTTTCCACATGTAACCTATAGCATAGCAAAAAACACATCACATCAGTTTGCATACAATATAGCACTAGTATAGTGAATAGTGAAGAATAGAGAAGGAGCGTCTTGTTTTCATGGAAAGGAAGGTTAATGTCAAGTTAAGTAAAATCAATTCAGTCAGTGAGCCGTCTCGGCTCGTCATAAGTCAAAGACAAGCCAAATAGACACACACACACCAGCCAGAAGTATTTGTAGTAAGTATCACTATCTGTCCTGTCGTGTCTCCTATCCTTACTTTGGTATTCTGTTCTGCTGTTAGTGATATGATAGAGTAGTGGTTGGTTTAACTTTGCTTAGCTCAGCTAAAAAAATAAGAAAAAGGAAAGATGCGCCAAGTTATCTTGCCGTACATAAACATAACATAAGCAAAGTATAGGGGAAGGTAGATTGTTGTTGAAATGTGAAACTTGTCGATGCATAATAAACTAATTTGTAAGCAAATGAAATATGAGTTACGGTACATGATACTTTCTGATAAATTGCTATATGTTAAACTAATCGTACATTCGGTGAGGCTAAAGTCAAAGTCAACTCAACTCAAACACAAACTAACTAACTAACTAACGTTTGTTACTTTAGGTTTTAGGTTAGGCCCGGCTTTATAGGATTAATAAATTAAATGTTTATAAAAACTACAGGGATATAAGTAGTTATGTAATAGTAACTAGTTAGTTGTGTAAGTACTATAATGTGTTCACTGTGTTATATATCTAAACAAAATAGTGTACTGTAGTGAAAAGTTCGGGTATATCATTACAAAACATAGTAGGACGTAATTTGAAAACACAACTTTAGAATATTAAAAGTTTTATGTGTGGATGTATCAGTAAAAAGGTTTGTCTTTATGAGGATAGTTACTAAGGTACGTTTACAAATTAGGTATAGGTAGTTAGTATAGTTATCTGCATAGTTCTTTGTCAATTGCATTTCATTTCTTCTCATGTATGCTTTGTTGTGAAGAGTAAAATATAATGGATAAGTTTGTGGGATGGGATTGTCCAACTGAAACTTTTGTAAAGAAACTAATCTCATCACATTAGTTTAGTACCTACATAAGGTATGTACTAGTGATAAGTTAGGGTTTTCTAAGGTAGCCAAAGTTATAAGTTTCAGTTGTGAAGGACTTGGAGGAGGAATGGTATAAGTATAAAAGACAAGAGAGTGAAGTTGATGAGTGACTTGAATTGCAGTGGCCTGGTATGGTATGGTTTGGCTGGTTTGAGTCTTGAAGCTACCGACTGAACTGACTTTCGTTGACTTGAGAAGAAGAATGTTATTTATCTATGTATTTTTTATTTGTCTGAATTCCAGGTTGTCACTCAACTCACTTAGCAGAAAGAAAAGACAGGAGAAGCAGGAGCCTAACAGAGAGTTTGTGTTCCCTGGCTTGTTGCAGTAGTAAATAAATACGTACAGATAGTTGTGCAACTGCAAATTGAATTTCTTCGAGATTTCAAGTCTGAGGAAGCAACGAGGCGAAAAGGAGAAGGAAGACGAAGAAAAGGAACAAAAACAAATACAGAATGGTTCTCTGTGCACTGTTGCTAATAGAAAATAAAGTGTCGCCTTGAATTAATTGAACAAGAATAGCTACAAACTAGGAGAAAAGTATTTATCAAGGAAGTAATAACAAGAAGCAAGGTAGATGCCTAAGAGGGACAAGGACAACGAAGATTTTACGTGTTACAGAAAGTGAATGAAAAACTTAAATTGAAGAAAAGTCAAGTCAACTCAGACCTGGAACTTGGAACGGTTTTCCTGTTATCGCAAATGAATTGAAGAAAAGGGAGCAAATGATAAAAATAGTGGAAGAAACGGAATAGAATACATAGGAGACTCTCATGTATGTCTATCTGTGGAGTAAAGTAGAACAAAGTTAAGAACGAATGGCGAAAATAGTGAAAATGGGTGTTCGAAAGTGTTTTTCTGGGCACATGCCATTGTCTTGGTCTTGTTGGTTTTCGTCAGTGTTGATTTATAAGTGGATTCTACTACTGGTCCTCTTGTCAGTTGTAAGTGTGGAAGGGAAATACCTTGAGGACTGTGAGAAGAGCTCTGGAGCTGGTTTAGGAGGAGTGGGAGGAGGAAGCTCTTCAGGTTCCTACTCTTCGTCATCCTCTTCGGATATTTCTCTTTCGTGTCGCTTGAGAACCATCAATAGTGAATTTGACAAGACGAACTTCTCAGCCATATCCGGTGAGTCGGTCGTCTCTCTCAACCTGGAGTGTTCCGATGTTCTCTTCTACCAAAGTTCTTTGCAAGCCGGGAGTTTGTCCCATTTGACAAGGTTACTCTCACTGCACATCGAGCATTGCAAATTGAGTCGGTTGCCCCCCGCCGTTTTCGCCGGTTTGAATTACCTTAGGAACCTGACGATTAGAACGCACAACACAGCATGGCCAGCTCTGAGTTTGGACATTGCGTCGGGAGTTTTCACTCAGCTCCCACACTTGGAGAAGATCGATTTGAGTGCAAATAATATCTGGACCTTTCCCGATAAATTATTCTGCCCAGCATCCTCTCTGGAATATCTTAATGTGAGCTTGAACCGTCTCCAGGATATTAGCGACTTGAGTTTTCGGGAGAGAGACGAGAAAGAGCACCAGTTCCACAGTGCGAATCTCCCAAATCAACAAAATCAAGCGAATCAACTCGGTCTCAACGGCTGTAAGATGGGGATCCAAGTTCTGGATGTGTCGAGCAATCGTCTGATTCTCCTACCACCAAGAGGTCTCGCCACATTAACTCAATTGAAGGAACTCCATCTGCAAGCAAATGAAATCTCCATAGTGGCAGATCGTGCTCTGGCCGGGCTCAAAGGGCTCAAACTTCTCAATTTGGCGGATAATAAAGTGGTCTCTGTGCCGGAAGAATTGTTCTTAGACAGTCCAGAGATAACTGAGATTTATTTGCAAAACAATTCGCTTGCTACGCTCCCCCCGCGTCTCTTCGCAAACTTGAACCAGCTTGTTGTACTCGACTTGTCTCACAACAGTCTTACATCTCGCTGGATGTTGGGCTCCTCCAGCAGCAGCTCCAGCACCGAATCAACAACGACCACCAATCCTGCAAACAATAAAACAGCGAATAATAAAACTAAAAATAGCATTAGTACAACTACGACAACGACTACCACTGGAGCTTCTATCACCGTTACATCCACATTCAGCGGTCTCATCCGTCTCGTTTTGCTAAACTTGGGCCATAACCGTTTGACGAAACTTGGTCCAGAGTCATTCCAGGATTTATACAGTCTTCAGGTACTCCATTTAGAACACAATCAAATCGAAACCATCGAACCGAACACATTCTCCTCCATGAGAAACTTGAACACGCTCATTCTCTCACATAACAAATTGACAGCGATTGACTCTACAGCTCTAAATGGTCTCTTTGTCTTGAGTCTATTGTCATTAGACAATAATGCCATCGCCAATGTCCATTTTGATGCTTTCCACAATTGTACCAGTCTCAAAGACTTGAATCTCAACGGGAATGCCTTCGGAGAAGTTCCCCTCGCCCTCCAGAATCTCACACTTCTCAAAACAGTTGACTTGGGTGAGAATACGATTGATCAGCTGGAATCGCCAAGGCTAATTGGATTGCCAGATCTCTATGGGCTCCGTCTCACTGGAAACCGAATAGTCAATGTGAGCAAAGACGCTCTGAGAGAGTTGCCCAGTTTGAAAGTTCTCAATCTTGCCCGCAATCAAATCCAATCTGTAGAGCAAGGCGCTTTTGACTCAAACACCAATTTACAAGCTGTCCGACTGGACTCAAACTACCTGACGGACATCAGCAATCTGTTCGCCCTGTCTCAGAATCTGATCTGGTTGAACATTTCGGATAATCACCTCACTTGGTTTGACTACGCCCTCATCCCCAAACAACTACAATGGCTGGATCTTCACAAAAACGGTATTGCTGAGCTTGGCAATTACTTTCAAAGAAATGACCTCCGCCTGCAAACGCTGGACGCTTCCTTCAATCGCATTGTTAAGATCGCTCCCACCAATATCCCCGATAGTTTAGAAATGATTTTCCTCAATGACAACCTCATTAGTCACGTCCAGGAGCACACTTTCTACAAAAAATCAAACTTATCCCGTGTAGACATTTTTGCCAATCAGATTGAGACGATTGAGCTTAGTGCCCTCCGCTTGTCTCCTTTCCCAGAAAAGAAGCCTCTCCCCGAATTTTACATCGGAGGGAATCCCATTGTTTGTGACTGTAATATGGAATGGCTCCAGCGTATCAACAAGATGGATCATCTAAGACAACATCCCAAAGTCATGGACTTAGATAGTGTTTACTGCAAATTAGTCTACCACCGAGACAAAAACTTTGTTCCATTAGCCGAGGCAGATCCTTCCCAATTTCTGTGTTCTTACAAGACTCATTGCTTCGCCCTTTGTCACTGCTGTGAATTTGATGCTTGCGACTGTAAAATGACATGCCCCAACAATTGCACCTGCTACCATGATGACACTTGGTCTGCTAATATCGTTGATTGCGCTAATAAGCGTCATGTCCAAATCCCCGATAGAATTCCAATGGACAGCACCGAAGTGTACTTGGATGGGAATCATTTCGAAGAACTCAACAGTCACGTCTTCATCATGCGGAAAAACCTCCAAGTTCTCTACCTAAACAATTCAGCCATAGGCAAGATACAGAACAATTCCTTATCGGGCTTGAAAAAATTGTCTATACTCCATTTGGAGAATAATTTCCTGGAGGAGCTTCGAGGATATGAATTTGAGCCGCTGGAGTCACTGCGAGAGCTTTACTTGCAAACTAATCAAATCTCATACATAGCCAACAACACATTTACTAGTTTGAGGCTCCTTGAGGTTCTTAAACTGGATGGGAATCGGCTTACCCGCTTTACGATGTGGACTCTGAGCAATAATCCATACTTGGTGGAAATTGCCCTTAATGACAATCCTTGGTCTTGTGACTGTGAGTACGTTTCCCAAGTGGCACCTTGGATCCAGTCGAACAAGGCAAAGCTGATGGACGATGCGGGAATCAATTGCCGACTCAACGGCAAGTCCTTTTCTCTTGTTTACATGAATGGGACAAAGTGCTCCGAGATCACTGCATTATCCGGGGCAGTTGAGGCTCCCGAAACAACTCTGCCACCGTATTTACCCCTCCTCGCCGCCGTGATGGCTATCTGTCTTCTCATCGGCTCCGTTTTTGTAGCTGTGTGTCGGAAACGAAATTCTCTACGGATTTGGGCCTCGTCCAAATGCCCGCTGAATCAATGCTACCAAACGACATTGGATGAAGACCGGGAGAAACTCTACGACGCTTACGTGGCCTACAGTGTCAAAGATGAAGCCTGGGTGAGTCAAGTTCTCGCATCGGAGCTGCAACAACAAGCCGAGCAGCCCTATAGGCTTTGTCTCCACTACAAAGACTTCCCTGTCACTGCTTACATCGCTGACACAATTGTCGAAGCCGTCGAGTCCAGCAAGAGGACAATTATCGTCTTGTCCAAGAATTTTGTACAGTCTGAATGGTGTCGCTTTGAGTTCAAGTCTGCTCTGCACGCTGCCCTCCGGGGAAAAAAGAATCGGCTGGTCGCTGTCACTTTGGGTGATCTCCCGACTCGGGATCTTGACCCAGATCTCCGAGTTTGTCTCCGCTCCGCTACCGTCCTCTCAGCCAACGATAAACTTTTTTGGACCAAGCTTCGTGTGGCCCTGCCTGATCCCAGGATGTCATACACCTCCAGAACTTTAGGCCGTGCCTACGGCAATTATAATAATAGCAGTGTCGGTGGTGGTGGATCCACACTTCCTCTAAATGTGAATAATGTCAATCTCAACGTGTCCAATCATATTAGCACACCGACGAATCCGAATTCTGTGTCTGTGCCATTGTACGTACCTCCATTTCCTCCACCAAATCGACCACCGCCACCATTCCCAGCTCCCCGACGACCACCACCACCCACACCTTTGTGGGCTTGACAATTAATGCCGGATTATTATCAGCAGGTACAGTACGAATCAAAACAATTTGCTGATTAATATAATTTAGGCCAATTAATTGTTGTTATTGTTATATTAATTAACTTACCCACGAAGACTTCACCATTGTTTGTACAATTTGTTCTTGTCACTTCCTGTCATGTCAGTCATCAGTTTTATCACTGAAAACCTTTGTTTTATATTTTGTAATAAGCGCGATTTTATAATAATACCGTACCGTTATATATGATACCTATTTACATAATAATACTATGCATAGCATACTATACATGATAATATGATATAAGTATGAATGAATACACTGAAAACACTGAAAATGCTGAAAATACTGAAAAATGATGCTACTTACAACAAATAATATTTCAATAAACTCGCAAAATACGTTTTCTCTCAATTCAAATCCAATATAAAACAATTTTCGTCAATTTTTTTATTTTCATACTGCTATTTGCTATAAAACATACTTTTCTCCTAGTTAAACTCACTCACGCATTCAATTCAAACTTTTCATATTTCATTTCATTTCACTGATGTGCATGTGATGTCAGTTGTCCTTGTCGTTGTCAGTGATAGTTTTCGCATTTAATATCAGGAGAAAACCATAGGAAACTAGCTGGTAGGTATTTCAAGATAAAAACTTTAGTTGATTCTAGTTTTCTGGGCTGTCGGCACCCGTCTAGAGAATAAAACTCCCATAAAAACAAATATGAACTAATTGTTGCAGTTTTACTTGCTCGTAAAATATTTTATAAGTTACTCTGGGTCTACTATTCTATCATCCTTCCCGATTCCAGTTCCAGCTCCAGCTCCAGGACTCCAGCCATGCCATGCCAAACCAGAATCCAGAACCCTCTCCCAATTCCAAGTTTAGTTTGGCTTTGGATTACTATTACAATGGAAAATATACTCATACTATACTAAATACATATAATAGAAAACTGCACAACTTGCGACAAAATACTGGAAATACTGGAAATACCTAGTGTACATACATATAGGTGCCTTAAGTACGCTTTAACATTATAACTATAACATAGAGCAGCTAAACCTAAACCTAAACCTAAAACCTAAACTAAACTACACCAGAAGAATTTCAAAGACGAGAAACGCACATAAAAGTCAACCTAACCAAAGCATATAGCAGGGAGCTCTGGCTGGATTCTGGATCTGGAAAGTCTGATCCAAACCGAAACTAAAGTCAACTCTTGCCGATCCAAAGCGATTCTTCGTGTGCTAAAGCCCAACCTAATAATAACAAGTAGAAGCTTGACTTTTAAAAAGTTGTCCAACATAATATTCCTACATACTACTCTTTCTTGTCACAGTCAAGTCAAGTCAAGACACACAGTCGGAAAAAACGCAATTTTACTACACTACACATTCACATTTTCAAATACACACAAAACTATGTATGTATACATATATGTACGTATTTATATAGAATTACATTTACATTTCCAGTTTCCAGCATTACATTAGATTACATTACGTTATGTTATGTTTCTCCTTCTTCAACATCAGAATAGGTACTCTACACTGTACTTTACTTACTCTTTTCCTTCCAGATTGTATAGTAAAGAGTAAACTTTCCAGTTCCAGTGTACTTTCTATTGTACTATATATAAATACTACAGAAATCTAGTGTGTCTTCAACATTGCATTATATTCATGTACTTACATGTATGGAATGGTACTATTTGAGAAAGAGCTTGAGCATTGAATTGCAAATTTTTCTGGCAGCTTTCTGGCCGGAGCTCAAACTGCATTTAATATAATGTCATGTAATAATGCACTCCGCATTGTAGGAAGAAAGATAGACTTGCTTTCCTTAAAAACGTAAAGAGAGTTGCATATATGTAAGCATATATTATGTATTCTACAGTATTGTAAAGTAAATAATATCGGATTCTTTAGCAAAGACTAGATAAGGACCCTTTTATATTTAGTACAGTACAGCAGACTGAACTCATATCTTTATACTTGCATTATCTATGTACATACACATATTTTTGAAATTACTTACATATGTAACGCAACATCTTCCTGTTCTGTTATGTTCTGTTAGCAACAACATTACGCAACATGACGCAACACAACGCAACTCAAAGCAGTGAACTTCTCAATATTCTTACTTCCTATTAGAAGCCATTGTTGTATTTATTCACACGCACCCAAATAGAGTTTTCCCCGTGGGAGCTCCAGGACGCTTTTTATATAGCCCTAAACTAAATTCAGTTGATGTTCAGAAGGAGTTCATAGCTCAAGTCAAGAAACTGTGTTCACTATTCCCATTTTCATTTATGCATTCATTTTTTCCCATTTTCTGTTCAGTTCAGTCAGTTTACTTACTCACTGTGCTCTCTCCTCAGGCACTATTCGTTTAATAGGCCACACCATACCACAAGAACAGAATCCATAACTCTTGAGTCTGTCTGCACTATAGTGATGGGATGTTGAGTGAAATGAAGGAAATAAGGAACCTGGTTAGGTTTGGTTTTGGTGTAGTCTTTACTTTTCCGTATTTACTGACTTAAACTTAACTGCATCGATAGGTACATCATTGTGATAGTTGATAGCAATAGTAATAGCATGAGGTCCTAATCTAAACCTTTAGCATTTAAGCTAAAGCAGGTCTAAAGCTAAAATAACCAACTGGTTGAATGCTTTGGTTCAGAATTGAGGAGTTCCATTGCATTGCTTCGGCTCGGGCTTATGATCGAGCTGCTAGATTAGATATTGACACTTTCTACGTGAGAAGACGTCGATCCTCAATCCTGTTTGAGATACGGATGCGGATACAATACTGAAGTAATGCCATATAGAAGTACCTCTCTATAATAGTTATACATTTCTTATATTGTACCCACACTAGACACTTATACATAGAATCTGAAGAAATCTTAAGAAAACCAAAGTTAAGGTACATTCTGGTATATATCTGGTTTATTTAAGTATACAAGTTTATATTTACCAAGTCAAGTCAAGTCAAGTCAAAGGCAGACCAGACCAGACCAGGGCAAGCCAACTCTGCTATCTCTCGTTAAATTCTTCTAGTTTCTTAAGGTTCGAACCTAACCTATGTAACATAACGAGCCAAACCATGCCAGACCAGACAAGTCAAGACTCAAGACCATCCTTATTTCCAGCTAAACGATAATTCAACAAGATATGATATGACGAGACTCTTTTGTACTAACTCCACTTGACTTTGTTCACTTTCTACTTCTAGTTCTAGATATACTACTTAATATATCTACTATTGTATACTTATGTACACATTCAGATATAGTAAGAATATTTATGTATATGTGGCAATTTATTTCCAACTTGATTCTATTCCGCACTAATATTTACACTTACGACGAGACCACGACTGAAAAAAGATAGAAAATGGTCTGTTAGGATTTTCTATTGATACTGATACATTGTATATAAATAGTTATCTATTTACTCTTCACTGTAGGTACATATACTTCCAAGCTACTATAATAATGCAAAACATAATAGTTCTTCACTGCAACCTTCACAAAACTTAATGTGCTTTCCAGTTTATCTTCAGAAAGACGTTTCCAAACAAACCCTAACACTAACTGTTTATCTATATGGGCTATCTATCTCCATCTCTCTCCTCTTCAGTACCTAGGACAAAACTAGAACCTAGACCAACAAAATGAAATTGGTAGAAACTTTAGGAAAGCATTGGTAGATATATAATAAGTATCTAAAGCTAGCCATGCATATACAATAATGTAATATCATAGAGGCTATAACCATAATACAGATACAGCAGGAGAGACCAGACCAGACCAGTGGAGAGACTTCCGTAAAATAGAATGGGCTATCATAGCCATGATAAAGATAGGCATCTTTTTTCAAGAGGATTTGCTCCTTGCCATCTCATTGTCATTGTATACTTACGTTTAAGTTAGAGTGAGATGGACGGATATGCGATTCAATGTCCAACTTTACATTATCAGCCCCAATGGAGTATAGAATGTGGCTTGGTGTGAGCCAAAAGCATTTTACGACGAAGTTTGTCATGTCTCTCATCTCAAGCGCTTTCTACTGTAGTGGGACGATATTATTATCATATTACGCGTAGTCTTGTCTCTGCTCTTCTGTATTCTGGACTGAATGGAACATTGAATGGCTTGTGTTGGTGTTATGTTATGTTGGTGCGGTCGTGGATTTTAAATGCAGTACGAAAAAGAGCGATGAGAAAAACACAGTTTCATTCTTAGTAGTATATATGTCGTGGGCAAAAAGTCCACAAAGCCGTTTGCAAAACCAAATTGCATTAATATACACGAAACGCATCTGCTAACAAACAATTAAATCACACATAAATCAATATCAATATCACAATCATACAGTACTCTTGTTAAGTATTTATTTGTGCGTAACAACCTTAACACTGTAGCTGGATGAAATGCATGGTGCCAAACAGATCTACAAAGGAATTCTGGAAGCTAATATAATCAAGAGCAGCATTATTTAACCACGGGTGCAGGATCTCACGTATATTCAGTTACTTTTTGTAATTGCGAAATTCAAACTTTTTGCAATTTAGACATTCCCATTGCAAAAATTACAATCATAACCCTTTTGGTACTTAAAAATAATATTTGTGATTTAATCCCTCTGCCAAATAGCATTTATTGCCCATGGCACAAATTGACCTAGCAGTAATTGTGCGGATAGAAACGGCTGCTTACGTTACTTTTGCTACGGAGACACTGTTTTGAGATTTTGAGATTAGATTTAACTATTACCGATCGTCAGAATGTAAATGCACATTACATAGTACATAGGCATACTTACAATGTGGAAAATGATAAGGATAAGAGAAACGGTTTCCCTGTTGAGTTTAGTTGGTTCGTTTCGTTGAATTGATGCTTGATGCGTCCAAAGCGTAAATGGTAAAGCCCCTATAGGATAATAATGTGAGATGACAAGGCATATGACACTCTGAGAACGATTTAGCCGAGCTGGCCGTTAAATTTTAAGTTAAGGATTCTATCTACGTATGCGTATGTACCTATGTACCTATCTGTAGTCTGATTTCGTTTAACTTGCTTTGATCTCCTCATATCATTATGATTATGTCATGTACACTTATGGTGTGTGGTGCGGTTGGGTTGAGCTGAGTTTTAATAATAATATGTAATACGTAGTAAAATACATTCTAGACACACTGATATACAATTTCTCGCTTGTGTGCATGGTAAATGGGACCCATTGTGAATTATAATAATGTACG
>JAQFYC010006425.1:0-12239 GCA_034694165.1 Tomocerus mixtus | reverse complement strand
AAGTCAAAAAAATTAGATTGCATTATCACATGAATTATTGATTAAAATATATTATGGCTATTATATACAGAGTTATGTACAGGGCATTTTCAATGTTGGACCATATTAATTTAAGTTATTGGAGCTGAAGCAGGAGTAATTCCGAATCTTTCAACCAATCCAGAACGTTTTGCAAAGTCCATGTAGACAGGGAAAACCGATTGGGGAGCGGGGATTGTTTCATCTATACACGGTAACAGTTGTCTACACTTATCACTGATACGATTGACATTAATTTTTGTTTCGGCATAACGCTTAACAGCGGGATGTTCTTTTGATAGATCTAAATAGCTTGATCCTGAAGCATAACTTTCTTTAAAAATAGTCAAGAAACTGTTGTTTTCAATTTCCTTTCTTACCGTTTCTTCATATTCTTCAACACTGACTATATTTACATTGTAGCCAAATTTTTTAGAAGCCTGAACAAAATCGTCTGCGTGCATTGGTACAGGCTGCACCAAATTAAAAACCCCTGTGTTTTCATTACTGTTAAAAATTAGGCTAACCGTTAGCTTGCAAGCGATATCTACGGGCATACCAAACCAACTACCTTCAATATCAGGTATGATGCCAAAACGAAGGGATATCAGAAAACTATTCATTATTGAGTTAGAGTCAATAGTAAAGAGACCGGTTTCACTGTGTCCAGTAAGACTCGAATACCTGATCAGTGTGCATGGAATTCCTCTTTCATTTGCCTGCCTAATCAGTTTTTCGCTAACAAATTTCGTAACGGAGTATCCCAACGTGAGTTCATCGGCGTTATTTTCATCGTCAGGGAATTCCTCGTAAATATACCCTTCTTCAGTAAATCTATTCACTGCACTAAAAGATGACGTGTACAAGACACGTTTTGTTTTAATATTGGAGGCAAATTTGAGAATATTTATTGTTCCCACGACGTTTACTGAACGGATGTCCATTTTGTTCATTTTATTAATTTTATACCGTTCAACGTGATTTGCCTTGACTGCTAGATGCAGTACCATATCAGTGTTTGTTGAAAGTTTATTGTATTCCTCAGGGGGAATACCAAAACCTTCGTCCGTTATATCACCCGCTATAACGGCAATTTTATCAACGTCAACCAATTTGGACAAATCATATTTTCTTAATGTACCTATCAATTTTCTCCGTGATTGTTCTGCCGTCTTTCCTCGAATCAGGCAACACAATTTTAAATTGTCCTGTTTTACCAATGCAGCCAAAAGGTGAATGCCGAAATGACCAGTAACTCCTGTAAGGAGTATATTGGTCACCTCATCAGATTTCGGAGCAGCGCCTAGCCCTACAATATCGTCTGAAAGTATTGAGTCCTTCTTAACCAATTCATACATTGCCTCAAAATCAAATTCAGTATTTTCGGATTCAGTATTTTCTCCACCTGGATTATTACTTTCATGTTCAACAGTCATCGTTTGTTCAGCAATGTATTTACTAAGAGAATTAATTGTCGGATGATCCATTAAGGCGGTAACATTCAGGGTCATCTTTTTCCCTACTATATTTTGTAGTTTATTTTTCATCTCGACCGCCATCAAAGAATCTAAGCCCATTTCCTGGAACGTTTGGAATTCATCAATTGCTTCTGTGTCGGGTAATTTTAATGTTTTTCTAATAAGTTCGGTAAGTTTTGCTTTTATATAAATAGTCCTTTCGTCTAAAGAAAGAGGGCCAATCTCTGCCCAAAATTTTTCTGATTGCACTGAAGAAGGAACTACATCCACAATTTCCTGATCATCTGTTAATTCAGATAGAGTATTGCCGAAACTGAAGTATTGTTTGAACTCATTTGTTTCTAATTGAATTACACCAATTTGCATTACATCAGGACGATTCATTATCAATTTTAATGTAGCTATACCTTGATTGGGAGTAAAAGGTTTAATCCCAAACAACCCTTCTTTACCGTAAGCTGTGTTCGTAGCTGCACCGATCTCAGACCAGGCACCCCAGTTAATTGTTTGTGCCGGAAGACCAATTGAATGACGATAATGCGCAAATGAATCCAAAAACGCATTGGCTGCAGCATGGTTACTTTGCGCCATGGGTCCAAATAATGCTGCCATCGATGAAAACAGAACAAAATACTCCAAATTTAAGTCTTTTGTTAAATTATGTAAATTCATTGTACCAGACATTTTTGCATTGAAAACAGTTTGGTATTTTTCCCAAGTTTGATTAATGTAAATTGCGTCTGAAATAACACCAGCTGAATGAATTACCCCTCTCAAAGGTGGAAGACGATATTCAGAAGAAGATAAAGACTCAAATAGAGATTTACATTGCTCCCAATTTCCAACATCTACTTGGAAGGAATGTACTTTGCACCCTTTGGCTCTCATGCCATTCAAAACTTTAACAACAGACTCGTTTGGTGCATTTCTACCTACTAAAACCAAGTTTTTACATCCTTCGTCTGTCATCCATTTTGCTACTTCAAGCCCTATGCCACCTAACCCCCCAGTAATCATATACGTAGCATTCCTATTGAATAATGAACTCTTTTTGAAAACCTGGCTTCCAATTTCACTAATTTCAGGCATTGTGACAACTACTTTACCAATGTGCTTTGCTTTTAAGAAGTAATTAAGAGCATCTCGAACATTAACCACGTCGAATCTAGAATATGGTAGTGATCTATATGTATCAATAGTATTACCCTTTCTTTTCATTTCTTCTAATATATCACCTAGCTCCGTTGCTGTCATCTTTTCTAAATCAACAATTGTATATTGTACATCTGGACGCAATTCGAAAACCTCTTCAGGTTTCCAAATGTTGACTTTTCCCATTTCAACAAAACGAGCATATTGGGCGCATGCTTTCAAAGAAGCTTCTTTGAAACCATTTCCTGTCAATGAATTAAGGACCATATCGACACCTCGACCATTGGTAACTCTAGCTATATCGTCACCATACGTCAAATCTCTTGAATGAAATACATGCTCAATCCCAAGGGATCGTAAATAATTCCTCTTTCTGTGGGATCCTGCGGTGGCAATGATTGTAGCCCCGATATGTTTGGCAATTTGAATAGCAATAAGTCCCACACCTCCAGATGCAACATGGATAAGAATGCTTTCGCCTTTTTTTAAATCGGCAATACCAACAATACAGTGGTACGCCGTAAGAAGAACTGAAGGGACAGTTGCAGCATCCGTAAAAGTAAGTTCCTTAGGCTTCAGCATAATTACATCTTCGTGAGTGATAGCATGGCTGGCAACGCTGCTAGTTGCCGTTACTCCATAAACTTCGTCTCCGACACTAAATTTTGTTACTTCCGATCCAATACTAGACACAATTCCGCTAAAATCGGACCCCACAGTCTCTTTCAATGTGGTGTACATTTCTGGTTTAAGAATGACAAAAATATCTCTGAAATTGAAGGCTACAGCTTTTACAATAACCTCCACTTGTCCAGGTTGCAGCTCTTCTTTTTCAACCGCCATAAAGCTAATATCATTTATTTTCTTAGATTTTGGTATATCAATCCTGTACCGTCCTTTCGGAAGTGTCAGTGATGCTAGTGGCTTAGGAAATTTTATAAATCTTGTCACAAATTTCCTCGTGCCTCTATAGCACACCACTCGTTCCTCTGTATCGAAAATCTCAAAAAATATTTCACTACTCTCTATATTGGAATCTGAAATATCGGGATCAAGATCAATCATCTTCCCCTGCATTTTTGGTACTTCGTTACCAAGACTTTTGGCCATTCCCCATATCACAGCATTATGTGGGCAAACTGTCTTCTGATTTTGTATACAATATACCCCTTTTGTTACCGCAAGGAACTGTAAACTATGATTAGCTTTTTCGGAAAGGAATTGACAAACATTCAAAATTGACTTATACACAAGGTCCTTATTTTCATCAGTAAGTGATGTTGCCAGATATATCAAACCTTTAACGTCATACTTATCTAGCACTTTAGCAGTCAGATTTTTCAATGCATCTGGATCAGTCTGGTTAACATAAAATATATTCTCGTTCACAGTTCTCGCATTAACTTCGGATGCACCATGTTTAATTAATAAAACCTTTTCTGCGATTGGAGTCAATTTTTTTTCTAAATGCTCGTATAATGATCCATCTTCGCAATAAATAATCCACGCAGAAGTTTTAATTTTTTCTAACGTAGTAAGTTCTGATTCTACTTCCTCTGTTACAGTGGTTTTTTCAAAAATAGCATCCGCAGCTCGAGACACCAAAACGGCAATGAATTCTTCCTGTGAGGATACATTAATTGACTCAGTGAAGCCACTCTCCTTAAGCACTTTATTCCACACCTTGTGGGATACCATTGAATGACGCACTCGTATATCGTAATCAGTGAATTTCCAAAAGCCTTCTAAAATCCCAAAAATAATGTCAATAGCTCTCGAAGGTTCTATGATCTCCTGCAAAACTAAAATCCCATCATTTGAAATGAGTTTACGAATATTTGCAGCAGATTTACGCAAGTCCGCTGTAGCGTGAATAACATTAGCAGCCACTACAATATCGAAATAGTTTGGACAAAATCCTTGAGCTGTTGGATCTTTTTCTATATCCAAAACCTTGTAATCAATCCCACTAATTGACGAGAACTGCTCTTTCGCCCCTTCAAAGAAATGTTGAGAAATATCGGTAAAAGTGTATCTAAAAGGAATTTCCTCTTTCTTTAAAATAGCTAGAATCTCTTTTGTGGTGGCTCCACTACCAGCTCCAATCTCGACGATTCTAACAATTGAATCTTCCCGCTTACCATCAGATTTAAATTCTTTTAGCGCAATCCCAAGGTAATTAGCTGCTCTCATACTAGCAACAACACATTCATTACTTTTCGTATAAATGTCTAGCGGGTCCATATCTTCCCTCCCGAATAAAGCAGATACTGCACTCTGCTTCCCTTGAATTACATTCCACTGATGATCAATAACCTTGTGCAAGATATCAGCTACTATCGTTCTCCCTATCGGAGCGCCCTCTGTGTAAATGAAATCATCAATCTCTTTTTCTATTCTTACTATTTCATCCTTACTTGGAAATTCCTTTATGCATTTAAAAGCGTCCATAAATCCTGAACCATTGTCAATTTCTACTCCATATTCGTCTTCACAAAGAATCTCAAAAAATCTTTTTATTAACATTAAATGACCAGTTGAAATTAAATAGTTCTTCAAAATTTCCTCCATCCAATAAGTGACCCCTACTTTTGGATTAAACCCGTTAGACATAAGCATTTTCATTATACCGCAGCAAACAGCTCTATCTGCTTGCCTTGAACATTCTCTTTCAAATAAGTGCATATGATTTTGCATACGTTCCAGCAATGGTTCTACAATGCTACATGTGTCGTTAATCTTTGTGATATCGATACGAGATTGCAAAGGTCCAATACGAGATCTCCAGATCTCTTGATACATGCCGGGCAACATTGACTTGTGTGCACTGATCACAGTAAGAAATGAGCTAATTGTCGTCCTCAACAGACGAACTCCGACCATTACAGCAAGTAATACATTTTTATCGCTATAGAGTGCAACCGTGCCCACGCTTGTACCCTCGGTCCATTGCGCATGAGCATACACACAATCCGTCAAAGTGTCGTTTACCATAAAAAAGTATTCAAGTCCAACCGGCAAATACAAATCAACGTTTTCCTTTCCTATACTTAATCCAAACAGTTGAATCATGGCATCCAACACAATTGGATGATAGACATAATCTCTAACATTCCCTGCCTTTACTGGAAGTGGAATCAACCCAACTGCTTCATTTACTCCCGCCCAAACTTTTTCTATACTTTGAAAAGTCTCTCCGAAATAAATTCCAATCTCTGGAGCCAATTTGTAAAACTCGCTTGATTCTTGTTGTGTGGGACACCGACTTTTAATTACCTCTATTTCCTCAGAAGTGTATGTTAATTCCGGAACCTCTGTCGCATTTTCTTCATCCTTTGTTGGTTTTTCTGCGGAAGGCCAACCCACATTTTCTCGAAGCATTACCTTTGCGCTTGAATATCTTTTCCAACCTTTATCATCATTGTAACCGTTCAATTTTTTATACAAATATATTTTAATATCTAATGTATTTGGCTCATTTTCTGCAACGGACGAAACAACTTGCGTTTTGTATTTTTTACCTTCCTCGAATTCGAATGGAGCTTCGACAACAAAATCCTTTACTGTTAAAACTCCAATATCACCATCTTGATGTTTTAGCAAAATATCTTTTCCTGCAGCCAATATGATTTCCAAAAATCCTGCACCCGGAAGAACAATTATATGAGCAACCTGATGATCCTTTATATAACTAAGGTCATTTAAGTTCCATTTATGTTCGTAAACATGTTCAGCTACATCGGCCAACAGAACTTTCTTGCCAAGAAGAGGATGAATTGACCTTTCAAACCCCTCAGTTGAAACATCTATCCAATACTTTTGTCTCTGAAATGGATAAGTTGGCAATTCTAACTTCTTTCTGTCCCAAGAGGTATGTAATGGTTCCCAATTAATGGTTGCTCCATTTCCAAACAATGTAGCTATACTTCCCAGTACAGTTTCCCAGTCATCTTTGTTTCTACGCAAAGATGGCAACCAAAGATTATTTCCAGAACAATTCAAATTCGTCATTCCTAATGCTAACAAAACAGGATGAGCGCCAATTTCAATGAAAACATTGCAACCATACTCTCCAAGGGTTTCCATTCCCTTCTGAAAATTAACGGATTCCCGTGCATGTCTTAGCCAGTAAGTTCCATCTTTCATTTCATCCTCCGAAATCAAAATACCAGTCGTACCAGATACGTATTGATATTTAGGAGATTTGTAGGACACTTTTCTCGTGACCTCTCCAAACAATTTTGTGATTTGGTCCATTTCTCGAGAATGGAAAGCATGACCCGCTGCCAATGTTTGAAACTTTGTGTTATTGTTTTCGCAGAATGCTACGAATTCCTCAAGGGAGGCTTTGTTCCCCGCAACTACAACCTCCTCATTTGAATTTATTACAGCGATATCTAACCACTTATCAGTTTTATCGGTCAGGAATTCTGAAATAAGTTTTGAAACCTTATCTTTAGAAGAGCGTATGGCAACCATGCCACCTGGTGGAAGACTTTGAATAAGTCTACTCCTCTCTGACAGCAAAACTAATGCGTCTTTCAAATCAAGAACACCAGCAGCAGTTGCGGCTGCAAATTCGCCAACACTATGCCCTAGCACAAAATCCGGTGTTACACCCATGCTCTCCCATAATTTTAAAAGAGCATATTCAACAGCAAATATAGAAAGCTGGCTGTACACCGTTTGTTCCAATAAGTTAGCAGCAGCTTCATCCCACAAAGCATCCTTTATGGAAATGCCTACATGAAAATCGACTATCCTCTCGCATTCATCAAACGCATTTCGGAATTGTAAATTAGATTGGTATAATGCTTTACCCATTCCCAGATATTGGCTTCCCTGGCCAGTAAACATAAACGCAATTTTAGGTCTTTCGCTTAAAACTGGGGGAATATAAGCGTCATTTTCAAGGGCTTGCTGGAATTCTGCAATATTCTTCCCAGTTATGGCTAAGCGGTATTTCAATTGGGCCCTCCCAGTATTACAAGTAAATGTTAAATCTTTAATATCTACATCAGGATTCTTGCTGAGATATTTAATGTAACCATCGGACATATCTTTGAGAGCATTTTCTGATTTGGCTGAAAGGGTCATAATATGTAGCGGAGACTCCGTTTCTAAAATATTGACATCTAAATGTTGTACCAATTTATCGCTGGGTGGTTCTTCTAAAATTACGTGGACATTAGTGCCACTAATTCCAAAGGAGCTCACTCCCGCAATTCGCGTCCTGTCCGAGTTCTTTTCCCACGGCTGCGACTCAAGGGGGATAATCGCTGGGACAATATCCAAATCTATACTTGGGTGCAGTTTTGTAAAATTTGCATGAGGAGGAATCACTTCATTTTCCATTGCTAAAATAACTTTTATAAGCCCCGCTAATCCCGCCGCCGATTCAGTGTGTCCAGTATTTGTCTTTACTGAACCAATAAGGAGAGGTTTATCCCGTTTACCAGTATATCCAGCAGAAAGAGCTGCAAATTCGATAGGATCCCCGATAGGTGTTCCTGTACCATGCGCCTCTACGTAATCAACATCACCTGGGCTTATCCCTGCGTTTCTCAACGCATCTTTAATGGCTATTTCCTGGCAGAGTTTACTAGGGGTTCCAAAATTAGAAGATGTCCCTTCATTACTCATTGCTGTCCCACGAATTACCCCCAAAATCCTGTCCCCATTTTTAATGGCATCGGGTAGCCTTTTCAAAACAATTACTGCAACTCCTTCCGCTCTACCAAACCCATCAGCGGATTCGTCAAAGGTTTTGCAGTGGCCATCTTTTGCCAAAATTGGAATTTCAGCCAGTGGTAATTGGACTATGATAATATTAGATCCCAAAACCAAACCTAAATCCGACTCCCGTTTTCTCAAACTGTCGCAAGCCAAATGGAGTGCTACCATTGAAGAAGAGCATCCACTCTCGGTGGCCACATTTGGTCCATTCAGCCCAAGGAAATAAGAAACTCGTGCTGATGTTGCTGAAAAGGCATTTCCCAGGATCACATGATGAAAATCCTGTCCCGTTGTATTTTCAGTGATAAGCCTTTCGTAGTCATGTGTCCAAACGCCTGTAAATACACCCGTATTACTGCCTTTAAGAGTTTGGGGGTTAATCGCCGCATTTTCCAATGCTTCCCAGGCCACTTCCACCAAAAGCCTCTGCTGTGGATCCATAAATGCAGCTTCCCGTGGGCTGATTCCAAAAAACTTTGCATCAAATTCATCAATGGGACATTTAAGAAATCCCGCTTTGGCTTCCGTGAATCGAGTATCGTTTAGCTGAAAATCCAAGAGACGTTCTGTAGGAACAGCACGAATTCCATCGCCCCCACTTTTAATCAAGTCCCAAAATTCGGCACTGTTATTTGCTTGTGGAAAGCGACAACTTTGTCCAACGATGGCAATTGCGTCTTTGTAATAACCACGAGTCTCATTGGATATTACATTGCTTGGGGAAAGAGTTGGATCTTGAGTACTTGGGTTTAGGGGCACTTTAATATCCGACTCAGCTTCGTTCCAACTGGACAGCCAAAAGTTCAATAATTTCTGAAACATGAGAAGGCTTTAATGCACTGCAATTTTAGATTTAATTCATCACTACATGGAGTAGTAATTATTGGATTAAAGGATTATTATGGATTAGCGTCCACCCATACAAAATGGTACAACAATATATTCTTCAATAGCACACTTACAATACAAAATACCCATATCAACTGATACATCCGGAATTGCCTGATACCCCCAAAACTCTTTCGTTTGGGATCACTGATCATGATCTCCATATTGATTGGTTGTCGAGGAAATCGAAGTTGTCAAAAATCGTCACGTTTTTACATGGCTATATATATAGCAGCTATAGACATATACCTTTATTGAAAATCAGGTCGCATAAATGTGAGCAGCCTGAAGCATATTTCAACTCACTTATTTTCGGTGGTTAACTAGCCCCGAGAAACGTAAATTATGAGAAATTTTTGTAATGCAAAATGTAGTGTAGAAATCATGCTATAGAAATGGGACCCTTTGGATAAACTATATAATCTATATATATAAATTCATACTTGACAACGCATTGAAATACAAAGTGGCCTAAAAATTATCCTAAAAATTGGCTTTCATTCTTACATTTATGCTCACTTAATTTCCAACAAAAGTGTGCCTGCTATAGCCATACAAAAATTTGACCTTCTCTAATTTTTGGAAACTCCGATTTCCTCGGTAATCATTATTCGATTATTCAGACATTAATCAGTGATCTCCAAAGAAAGAGTTGTGGGAGTATCAAGCAATTCCAGCTGTGGCTTTATCAGTTGATATGGTACCTTGTTATTATATAGATCATCCCTATTGCCCAAAAAATATCCACTTTTAGGAATAAATATTGTGATTTTACCTGGAATTTGCTGTTGGACTTTGAAGTGATGCCGTTGTTAATTTTGGCTTTCATCCCAAGTGACGCAATTTTCATCTCCAGTAGATTGCTGTCATTTAATATACATACATTTACATTGAACAAAATTTTGAATAATTTTATATCCAAATGCTAACTTCAATTTTTATATAATCTAGTTTATTATTACAAATATATTAAAAGATTGTAATTTTACTTACATTTTCTTGGAGGTGCCATCGACGATGTTGTAATTATACATTTGGTGGAGTTTACCCATTTTTTTCTGTTTTCCAAATACATCCAACAGCTGCGATACTAAAAAATATATTTGGATTTTCGGTGTTTATTGCTAACATTGCTTTATGATTAATATTAAGCAATTGATAGGAGTTCCATTTGTTGTAAAGTTTTATAAATAGTTAAAATCATGGTATATTTTTTAATGCATCGGAGTATGGTACCTAGATAAAAAATTGAAAATTACCGTAAACTACGATATAATTTGATATTATGTGGAATTATTGTTTGAAAACTAAAATTGGAGGTTAAAAATGCTTTTGGAGAATTATTTCGTTTACGGGGACTTAAAGTTCAAGTGTAAATTTTTCAATTTGAAAAATTTTTCATTTAACCTTTTGAAAATAAATAAATAATAATTTTAACAAAGTAATAAACTTCGAAACGTCCTTCTTTCTGGACAGTCATTATGGATGAACTCATGCATAAATTACTCCCCTTTATATTTCATTAATTTTTCTTCTGAATCACATTACTACTTAGGTAGTCAAAGTATTTTATCTACATACACGAATTATAATACCACATAAAAAAATGTGAGTATCATTACTATTACATGGGAAATTATTGTGTCCAAGGGGAATTATACCGTAGTTTATGGTATGTAGATTGAGTTGAAGTTATCAGGTTATCAATTAGTAGCTATACTTACAGTTTTCATAGCGCCCAGATGTTGCCAGTTTGCTGATAAGTTTGTATCCTTTAAAGGAGGGCTTAATTACCATTACGGAGACATCGATTTCTTTTCCATTAGGACGGACAAAAGACACAGTTACGTCGTCAGCCAAATTAAACAACTCGTCACAGCTTTTCACTATCTGTAAATGTAAAAAAAACAACATCATAATCATGTATGGCAGATAAAAATATTAGTTAATAATACGTATTCTAACTCCAAATGTTCTACTTTCCAAACTTAAGCTGGAAATTGGCCTCTCTAACAGAAAAAGTAAGAATCTAAAATGAACCACATAAATAATGTTTTGACTGCAGTCTTCAGTTCTAATTGCAGGTTAACTACTATTTCGATAATGTATGCAACAATAGTATAGAATAATGTATTTATTGAATTACCATTTTGTTGGTATGAAGAACAACACATTTCGAGTACATTGACAAATTCCAAGCGAAAATTGTGAACAATTCCATTTCTTGCCATTTTGTTTTCTGTTTCCTCTCTCCCACATCAACGGTAACGACGTAGTCGAAAAACTTCGAAAGCAGCAACCTACATAATAATATTCCGAAATATAATATGGTTTTATTAACGCATTCTACTCATTATTAAATAATAATAGCTAAATCTTACCCGATATGATCTGGCAGATCGTTTGATATTAAAACGATTGTATCCGCTGCAGTGACAACCCGAGAAAAGGATTTCCCCAAAACGATGGCCTGCATGGACGATTCCTCGTCGAAGGCTGCAGTAATCCAAGCATTCTGCTTCTTTGCTGGATGTCAATGGGAATAATCCATATTTAAAGTTTAAATGCATAAAATATGCCTACTGAACCGTCTTAAAAGCTTATTAAATGGTCAATTGGGATTCGTTGCAAACTTATGGGCAATAATGGAGTGCGCATTACATTATATGATAATTGTGTGTAATAAATTGTATTACAGTCAGAATAGACATCATAAACAATATTTAGAAATTATCTGGTTCCTACTAACTTCCTATATTCTCATACTACCCGCATCAGAATATTTGAAAAATAATTTCCTGAGAAGTAAATACAATATCCGTTATCCAATAATATGTAGGTACCTATATTTGCAAAATTTTGGTCTAATTGCGCAATAAACAAGCCGGAAATTGGGTTTAATGTGATACGAATTGAACAATTTTGTAACATTAAGCATTTTAATAATTTTTGGCTATTGTCAATTTC
>JAQFYC010006424.1:0-12242 GCA_034694165.1 Tomocerus mixtus | reverse complement strand
GGAAAGGCTGTTGTGCCATATAGAAATAGAAAAGGGGTAGAGGTAGTCGGTAGTTGTTAGTAGGTATGCATCCGTGCAGTACTGTGGTAAAAGGAAAAGAATATCATTGTGCACATAATACGGTGGCGGAAAGAAAATCCGGCATGAATATAAGCACACATCAGCAAAATTCCCGGAAAGACAGAAGAATACTGGAGAAAAGATGCTGTCTACTTCCCCACAGGCTCCGAATCCATGATATTACCCCTATACCTCTCAATTCCAGTTGTATGAACAATTCCTGCTGTACAGATATATATAGCATTGCGCGTATTACATAAATATAACATCTCTCACGTTCATTTATGGTTAAGCAACGTCCACACCACACTTGCATCAAGGGTTTACATTTCTGCACCGTAATGTGGAGGGAGATAGAGAATGAGAGAGTTAGTCTGGCCTAATCTTATGAAAAGAAAACGATGAATAGCCTGAAACTTATAAGTTTGTGATCTTCAGGTTTTTTCTTCAGTGTACTTGTAGTTTTGTTTAGTGCGTGTACGCATTACGCAGCTAAATATTTTATTTTGGGAAAAGTTGTGTATTATGTATAAGAATTTCTTTAAAACAGTCGTTTTATGTATTATGCATTAGTCCACACTCCACACCCCAACTTCTTGTTTTACTTAACTACTGAATAGTTGATGGGGAGTAAAATACTAACACTAAAGTGTAGATATCCTTGAAGAATACGATTCCTATATAGAATTCAACAGCAGTAACAACAACTTCACTTAATACTTATTCTTACACAGAATATCTAAACGAACACATAAAGTAAATATAAATGTTTGTACAGTCACGCATAATAGTATTATAGCATTTTGGCTTTCTTTCACAGAGGTATTCATCCGAATTGTTGTATCTGTAGTGTAGGATGGATAAAATAAAGAATGCTAACAGGGATGATAGTAGAGTTAGCATTAACATTTCGTTTCTTGGCGTAGGGAGGGTTGTAGGTAGTAGCTATTGTTTTGTTATAGTAAGAACAGAACAGAACACCCTCATAATATAATCAGTCAGTCTCCTCCAGTTGACTTAAGCCTCCTACTTATATGGAATAGAATATCTTAAACGACTTATCGTTTAGCTCTTGTACTCTTAACTTAACTCCCTCGACTCCGTCTTTTCTACGACCAAACTACATAACAGTCTGCAGTCTGCGCTCGGGAATGTCCCAAGCCATAGCTAACATACTTTTATACTATACTACAGTACACCTACATCCAGTACATACAAATAGTGGGCCTTACCAGGCACTATTACATAATAAAGTACAACAAAATGCATCAGCAAAGTACAAGTTTGTAAGTACGAGGGAAATTGGAGGAAATTATCGTGTAAGAGAAAATCTCCCTTGAGAAGCTATAACACGGCAGGAAAAGACAATTAAGGTCTCATATCAGGCTCTACTAATGAGAGCTGTCACAGCATTCAGACCTTTATAACCATCAATTTTGGTAAATGTGTAAACCAAGGATCCGACCGAGCATTGTAGTAAAACAACAAGAAGCAGCCATCCCTCCTCCTAACCTCACCAAAGCAAACCAAACCAGACCACTCACTCTTCCCTGTCTGCCTATTACTTTAATTCCATATTAGATTGCCTACACGTAGGACCCTTATTATAAACACGACTACGCTCCAATATAATGGATAGTCCCTACCAAAAAATCTCACTAAATTCGAATCCATTATCTTGTTTAGTACACTACACACACGCGTTATTATAGTAAATAATATTACTTAAATACCTCATCGACAAACCTTCGCTCTCTTCAATCTGTTGCAATAAGATAAATACACTTCATAAAAAGTCGAGTAAAACTAGAAACGAGAGCATTGCATTGTTCTTTGTACTGTAAGCTGGATTGGATTAATGCCTTGTTGCGTTTCCCTTTACGTACATACGAGTAATGCCTTTATATACAATTCCAATTTAAGTAGTACTACAGATTAGGACATACTAATTATTGCTTCCTTCGTCGCACGTAATGTTCCTCTGCAAAGCAATTTCCATAGGAAATTAATGTCAATAACATAACATGCACCGAGGTATCCCAAGTCCCAACCCCAAGTTGCTATTATATTTCCTGTCCATGTGTAAGTGTACCTATGAAATAATTTCTTAATCAGAAGTATGTTTTGATGGCTTGTTACATCAAAGGGTTAACCATTATGTCGGTGAACCCAAATAAGTTGTAGGTACTTTGGATGTGGATACTGGATCAGCACAATACGATGGGATACATTTTATTTATTACAGTACTATGTAATTTCCTGTCATTAGGCACAAATACAAATAATTGTAAATGTTAGTCCATGTAGGTAGTAAAGGCACTATGCACTGGTACTAGGAATATCATAAGAAGGTTAAGAGGGAGGTATTGAACGATTACAATGATAATTTAGTGTACTTACTGCTTACGGTACGGATTCATGTTTATAGCTTCTGCCCTTTTAAGGAATGTAGCAATAGCACGTATAGTCTCATCTTGTATATGTAATAGTAAATTACAGAGGATTATTTAACTTAGCAAACATGAGATGTTCAATTTCAAGTCAACAAGGCAAAAAAAATAATAAAGTCATTTACTTCAATTTCTATTGTCGTTGGTATTCAAATCAACTTAGCCAGTATTGAGTACCTACATACCAAAATATTAAAGCATGATCTACAAGACGAATTGCATTGTACCTGTTATGCCTATGGGAATAATTAAATTGTGTAATTTATTAAAAGCAAACGGCAAATAAATAGTTTTAGTATGACACCAAACACGCAGGACTAGTATTTAGGCTATAAAACGTATACTTGTTCATTATTTGTCATTCCTGTTATCCTCCTACTTTCCTTTCCCTGGTCCTGAAGAATGAAGACAAAGGATAATTCAGAAAAATTAATCTGCCTATCACCCTTGCTAAAATGCATAAAAGGATTAGGAAACGTAGTGGGATACCACACATTCATGACTCATTTTATAGCATCTGAATATTTTTACGAAGATTTAAGGCGAGGTTTGTTTAATTACACAACTTTTACGTTAATAAGGCACTACAAGAATGTTTGCTCCCTATTCTATATCATACTAATATTTGAATGTATACAGATACTTGCTATCGAAGATACAAAGTTGCGCAACATATTTTACATTATGCTACGCTCATTTCTGAAGGCTAGATTTTCCCTTGTCTTAAAACAGCTATTTTAAAGATGGCACTTACGCTATATTGTGGTTTCAGTAACAATTTTCTATTTTCATCGCAACTTCCTTTCCTGTAAATAGCAAGTTTTTAATCAACGTATATCTATCTTTTAATAAGCATTTGTTTACTATGCGTATTATACTAATGTAGATAAATACACTGTAATGCAACTCACATTCCCACAAACGCTACAGAAAAGTTTGGTAGCATAGAAACGTAAAATAAGTCACTGTCGCATATTTACGCTACTGTTACCCCAGTGTGCATTGTGTATGCATGATGCATATGTACACATAGCGCCGAAACACTAATGAAAATGAAAACCGCATTAAAATCTAAATCTAGAAACCCCACAGATAAACACACCCAACGGGGAACAGTCATGTAATCAATTTCTTTCTGTTTAACTCGTTTTACCGTATAAACTCTGTGCACAGAACATGATTTCAACTATTCCATTACAGAATAATAATCCGATTATCTCTTAGCTAAGCCAAGTTTTACAAACTTAATCATACAAACTACATAATGTACTCAGAAGCCCTGCTAAGTACTAAGAGTCCTATTAGGCGTTCTATTTAAAAACTGACTTGACATGGTTTATTTAATTTGTTTGTGTGCTTTCATAATATTTTCATACGGTTCGCCCCCAAAACCAAAGGGACAATCCACCTGACGAAATTCTCATTTTTATTTTGATGAATTTTGATATTTTTTTCTACGGAAAGCCCTGGTATTTTCGCTACCCCACAGATAAAAATATGATACTCTTATTCTGGCGCAAAAAACGATGACCTATCAAATGGTTTAGCCCTCGTTTCTGTAGGTCCCTTGGTTATTGAATTACCACACTCGGAATTTCTATTTGACAATCTTCATGAAAGACGGTGTATATATAGTACATCTTTAAGACAACAACACTAAGAGGCTGAGAATAACAGAAGTATAGTATAAGTACTATTATTATACTCAAGTTAATCTAAAAACGTTTGTTTGAATATGCTGCATTTATTAGTAGTTCATATTCATCTTCCACAGACTTCCCCTGAAATGAAGCTAAATGCGCAACATTCATAATTTATTACCAACGCTATAAGCTATATAGCCTATTTAAAATATATTACTTACAAGTTATAGGCCTAATTAATTGGCTAACCGCAACCGAAGCGCCTTTTGTTTTTGCCACATGTGTAAGTAGTTCATTTCGGTCTCTGCCTATGGTAGCGTAGAATAGAGCAGTTAAGCAATATAATACAGTTACATTAAGTAGAACAGAGTGTTATCTATATAATGCTTCCCTTAGCAAAATGTTAAACAGTTAGTCATGACAAATGACGAAAAATGTGGAAATGCTCCGAAAATGAAATAAAAACCTCAGTAGGAAATGGCTGAAGAGGGAAATCTGTAGACTACTGTACTCATACGTAAGTAAAATACTTATGTAGGAGTGTATGCAGTAGTAGAGCAGAGCTATGCACTAACACAGTAGGGAAGTCAAAGATCACGGAGCATCGCGCATCAAGCATAAGGAGTTGAGTGCAGCAGGACTTCTTTATGGCGTAAGCCAGCGAGGAAGAGCACTAAGTCAGCCCGTCCAAATGGCCAAGACAGATCATTAACTGTTCTGCTTTTCTCACTGACTACTCTCCTGAGAAGTGGACTGAACTGAATTATATGGAGAGTAAGTAGAGAACCGGCAGCCAGAGCCAGAGCCAGCCACTCTATGAGAATAAAATCTAATACACTTACTTATTATATCTATGTAGTGTTCTGTACTGTACTTATATAGTGTAGTGTACTACTTTCTATTGGTATTGTAAGTGTGTATCGCCAAGTTCATGCTTTATTCTCTTCAGTGAAAGTTGGGCAAACTAGTTTCTTTTCCTAAGTACATAATATGCTATATATGTACTTATCCCGAGGAGTTTGTCTATTTCATACGAACTACACGAAAATATTGTAAAGAAAAGGGTAAAGTAGTAAAATCTATAAAGGACATAGCCTATAGCTATCACTATCACTATCTCCCTCAGAGAATGCAGAGTCAAGCTAAATAAGTACTTTGTGATAGTGCCATAAGTAGCTATACTTATAATAACATATAATATATAAGTGATATTACACATTAGATGAGGGATACACAATTACAAATATCATAAGCCATGGAAAAATACTTACGTCAAGTCTTTGTAGTATTAGACTAATAGTGAACATAACAATAGACATATCGGAGAAGGAAAGCCACATTCAGCTTTCTTTTAACTTCACTTAACTTAAGGCCAGGCCAAGTTAACTTTGGCGGATATGGAGAAGAAGGAGCCAACTGGAGTCATTCCCAAACTCTTTCCTATCTCTTCTCTCACACTCACGACCCAGAACAGCACAGAACAGCCGTGTACTGTAGAAAATAATTCTAAAGGAAGAGAACAGTGGTGGAAAGGTTGTATAAATGTTTTATCGGAGATCAATTACATCATGGGCTAAGGGATAACGAGTTTGAGGACGGACTAGGCTCGGCGAAAACGCTTTAAGGCTCCCTGGTCCATGTCCACAGCTTCTCTTTCCTTAACTTAACAAGGTATTTAACTGCACACACTACACCACAATCATTGACAACAGAAACCTCAAAGCTCCCGACTCGAACCCTTTCTTTTATCCATACAATACAATACAAACTCAAATGTAAGTAAGCTAACAAATAAGTAAACCATTTCAGATTCGCATTTGCCAAAACATCCTATCTTCCTTTCAAAATATCATCCTTACTATTGTTTTGACACCCACTATCCTGTTACATTTACAATACTATCTATCTACCTACTTACTATTCCTTCTTATCTTAAATTAGATTACGACAAAAAACAGAAACTTATGTAAGTATAAACGAAAGCTCGATGTATCTAGTATATGGTACTGTATTTAACAGGTGAAACATATGTAGACAGATGAACAGTATGTACTTATATAAATGTAATTTGTAAATCCAATATTGGTTTGTATTACATACTAAAATAAAATGCTACAAAAACTTTCGACTATCATTTTCTTCTGTTTTATCTCCATTTTCACATCGTTACCTCTTCGACGAGAAATTTACGACACATTCTTCCGCACCATTAAATTCAATTGGAACGAGTGCTCCAGAAAATTTAATATTGGAGCTAGTATTTTGGAAATTTGTGTTTCTCTATTGTATCACCTGTGCAGAGCCATTACTCTTTGATCTTAAATTCTCATTTCTAGCTGAATTATTGCTACGTCCATGGAAAAACTATATTACTAGTAATATTTATACCAAAATATGTAACTACATAGGTTTTAGAATCAACAGAAATAACAAACACAATGTTACGTTGTTCTAAAAGAGTTACAGCGAAGTAGATGTGAAAACTATACCGTTTAGTGTGCACTATGTACTTATATATGTATACTACTATCTATTCATGACCGCCTAACCAAGTAAACTGGAAAAAATAAATTATGATGCCGAAATGTTATCTATCGATAGAATATAAAATGAAACGGAGAGAAAGTAAGTAAGACACAATAGTTTGCTCCTTCCTAAGTAATACCTACTTATTTACTAGCTAGATGGTAACGGTAACGGCAAGAGTACCATAACAGTAACGGGTAACCAACATCTTCCTTCCAGCATAATTCAATATAAGAAAGCTATTTTCATGAAATATGGATCTGTCTTAGTCTCTCTATGGGCTGTTGTCTTTGAAGACTATTTCTAGTTCGAGAACCTTTCCTGAGTTGACTTCACTTCCCTTATGCCTCTATCTCTTTCAATGTAGTTATGGAAGTTTCTTTTAAAAACTCCGAGGAAAAGTATCCAGAGTCAAACTATTAACTTCTCACAAGCCTACATATATATAGGAACGAGTACAAAGTTCACAGAATGTCATGATCTTGTTCCTTATACTATTAAACTAAGCTATGGGTTTTGTAAGTATTAAAATACTACAGCACACTGGCAACCATCTACGGGAAATTGGGTATCATGTAAGTAAGTACATAGAATCTATACACGTTTTCACTAAAGTTCATTCAAGTCTGGCTAAAAGGAAGGCAACTCAACTGTTCCACAACAAGAAGACTCTAATACTCCTTTTAGCAAGTAAGGCCCTGCTGTCTTGTCCTGTCTATTATATACAAACCTATTTATACTTACCCTACACATCTTATACTGTAGTACATAACAAGGGTTCAGTTCACTTACTTAACGCTTGAGTTGACTCAGCAAACTTCAAGCGCCGTAGCAAACTTCATTCTCAAAAGGTAAAAAGAGTTAAGGTAACAAATGACTTTTGGATGCTCCCTGAGCGAAAAATCTATTTTGGCAATATTCTCCGTCCCTCAATATCTATCTTCTGAGGGAGCATTGCTTTCCCAGGTTCAAGTCGCTAATACTTATGCGTAGCTTGTATCTTAGTCAGTCTTGTGTCAATGTAGTACTTTCTAATACCTTATGTATACGGCCCTTCTACTATAGTACAGTATATAATATGTAATTCGTATGTAATGTAACATGTACCAATTTTATATAATATAGTCGAGACAGCTAAAACGTGATCTACAGACATACAAAACACAGTAAAGTAAACTCACGTCAAGATTTCTTTTCTGAACTGTAGTTTGTGCTCTGATGGGTGATGTACTTTCACTTCGCCTTTTGCCTACAGATCATTCATATATGACGCTGTTCTTTCTTCCTGCCCGGAAAACCATAAAATAACATCGGATGCTTATATTACACACAAAATTTTGCTCACTATGCATGAGAAATCGAATTTTGCGCTGCAAAAGAGAGCAGCATAAACCCGAAGGTGCATAAGCTGACGCGACGGACGGAACAGCCGAAAACTCAACTCAAACTCAACCGAATCTCTGTATGTACCATAACGTAGCCCACTTTTCAAACTTTCTCAGCTTTAGTTTCATACTTTTCGGATGCAGGATCTCTATTCTCCACGTACATAGACATAGGTACCCAACTACTACCTGCCTAGTGAGTGTTATGTTATTTGTAATACAAAATGCCTATTTCCACGCGGAACCTGTCGGTAAGTCTGAAGGAAAACAAAACCCTAATATTATAGGGACACTGCATGTCAAATATAATGCTACCACTACGACTATGGAGGAAGGTAGAAGGTACCTAAATATTTACTCTATAATAATATCTATATCACATCATAAATATAGCAGAACTGCCTCACATCGGAATTCTAGACAGCAATCCACAACGCAATCCATCTGTATCCACATCACTATGTTTTCCATGTGAAAGGCAACTCCGAAAATACATACAGTATTATTTCCACAATATTACAACGCACATCTGCAATAAAAAGTCAGTTTCAGCATACGAATGTGGAAAATCCGCATTTGTCATTCATATCTATGTAATGTATAGATTTGTCTATTCATAATGCCTACATACATACAGTATAAATATATAGCACTCATATCATCACACACTCAGCTAAGCTCAGTCCAGCCAGTCCTTCCACTTCTAAGAATTACACTTACGTACATGCACAGAGTTTATCGCAGTACCTAAGTAAATATGTGCACATCCACCATTCATTTCAATACAACAAAGTTTTATGTAAACTTATACTACTTCTTGCGTATGTATATCCATACTTTCACCGAAAATATATTTCGAGGCAGGGAAACCGTTTTCTGTTTCTATGTTCCTCCGTTTCTACGTACTTCTAGTTTTTATGTGTTGGTGTTTCGTTTCTATAAAATATGCAGGAATACATAAATCTCGAGCTCACATTACCTTCATTCCAGAGCAACATCCCAACAACAAAGTGTACCTATATTACACAACGTACGCACATAAAGTTCAAGTTACACTTTCTCTAGCTTAAATTTCCCGTATGATATAATGCAGTAAGTACTTACTTACTTACATTAGTTCCACTTGTATAGTAAACAAGTCATAAGAAGTATGTGCTGCAATGCAATTGGCGTATATAATATTAAGAAAATGGTCTAGTATGAGCATAAGCATGCGCTTGAATGCTTTTTGAAGTGTACTGTACACTGAGCAAACCTCCTTGCAAATATTTACAAGGGCTTCCTCAATAAACTTGCATTAAATAGCTATGTACCTACCTGCTGTAGCTATGTACACCTATCTGTACATAGCATAAATATTAAAGACGTAACACAACACTGTTTAAGATGTAGTGCACAGCTTTCTCCTAAACTCCTAAGCATGCATGTAATGTAATCCTTGTGGAGGACATTACTTACTATACAAAGTAAATGCAAACAAACATTAGACGCAAGAGAGCACGCAACTCACGCAGAATATTATTAAGTACGCATGGGACTCTTATTCGTAGATATACTATAACTATAGTGAACTACTAGTATATTTGTATTGATAAACCGAATAAACCCTAATGCAGGTAAAACAACTATGTAATCAGGATTTGTGTATGTTGTGAATGTAAATACTAAATACTACAGACCAAGTCAGGGGAATAGGAATAGATCCCAAAAGCAGAGCAAGGAGCGAGTTATAGGGCAACCAAAGAAATTCAGTTGAGGATGAGAAGAGCTAACAAAAAGGAAACGAAGCAAAGCAAAAGGAACTTTCAAAGGTATTTGTTATGCACGACAGAGAAGCGAACCACAATCTACGATCTCGGTTTCAAGTTGAAGTATCTCAGCTTGATGGAAGAGACAAGTAAGCCTTACAGTTTACAAGGGGACGAGGATAGGAGCAAACTAACCCAAACCAAGGCAAACCAGCCCACATCGTCATTCTACTGGGAGTTTAGCTCCTTTTCGCTTTAATTTGGCAAATTTAAGAGTCTCACGTGATTCAAGTGTGTGCAAAGTAAAAGATGTGCTACATTACATACTATTCTCCCTAACTCTAACTCTAACTCTTCCACATTCACAGGGGTTTAAACTCTTATCATTCCCATTCTCTAGAAATCTGGCATGGCAATTGGCCCTTTATATTCCCATACGTAAAACTGATACATATCGATGGAGAATTATTCTGACATCACACTTTGATATTAAATAACTAGGAATACCAAACCAATATCTCCATAGAGTACATTAGGGTAAGAGTAAGGTACGATCATGTAGGTATATCAGATTATTTGTGATGTGATGTAACAACTAACATAACATAACATAACATTACAGACAATGCAATGTATGTACGATAGTAATACTTATTCATGTAGTACATTGTGTATGTGTAGGAGCCAAACTAATGCACTGGAGCTGTCTTGTGAAAAACACATGGGAAAGCAAAGATTTAGTAGGCGAAGGATTTATGCCCCTCATAAAGTAGAGTCTTGTCGTTAAGAATGGCGTTAATGACTTGTGCCGCTTAACACCACATAGAACGACTGCCAGGAGGATTACCAAAGCACAAATACCGATTTAGCACTGTATTTGTACATGGTTGGTAAGTAGTAAGTGTTCACAAAAGAAAAAACTATCTAAGACCAAAGGACAACTCTCAAAGTTCACAACGGCCGACCAAAAGACAACTAAGGACTTTTCTTTTTCTGCTTTCCGTACTCTTTTCAGTAGTTTAGTTTCCTTCGACAATATACTAGTAGTTAGTGATGCTCCCCTTCTTCATTGGAATCTTTGTGATATTGATACTTCTTTCTTTCTTTCAAACTCAATCCCTTTTATCTGCCTCCTACTCCAAAAGGAATCTTTAAGAGGGATCGCATCCGACTTTTAGGTACTATCTATCTCTTCATTCACTACAGTAGCTTTAATAATAAGGGCAGAGATTCGGCACAGCTCAGTTTAACTTTACTATACATAGACTAACTAATGGAAAAATATTATTTCTTGTTCCGTGACTATCTGTATCTACGACTGTGACAATGCTATACTTATTTATGAGAGAGTTAGAGAGATGAATAGTAAAACATAATAGTTGTACTAGGACGAGACAAGACAAGGGGTAAAACTTGGGACGACAAAGTTAAGTCGAGACAATCGAATTGTTTCACACCCACTGTCACATCGAGTTGAAGAGAAGCATCATTACTCACTCAAACCGAGATGCGACATTGAAATATGTCCCTTTGGATAATAACAGGAGGCTAATTATTTCACCATTCTTTTCTTGTGCTCTGCTCTGCAATGCTGTGTCACGTCTTTCTTTCATTTCTATTTCTATTTTTATAAACTCTCTCTATTGCTCTACGGATTCAATAGAGCATATATTATAGTATTACATTTCATTGTTTGCCTATTGTTGGCACTTACTAAGCAAATCTTGCCTAATCGCAGCTTCTTCCATTTCCTTTTTGTTGTCTTCGAACAATAAGGTATGCAAGGTGCATATTCCATGTTTTTTACTCCACTAGGTATAATTTCCTTCCTTCTTTTGTCAAAATTACTATTTGCGGCATGGCATTCACATCACCACAAAGATAACATGGCTTATATGATGGACAGACCACAGAACAGTAGATACATACATATTTTATGAATTTTAGTTGGCTTGGCTTGGCTCGGTTTGGAGAGAAAGAAAAAATATGAAATCCAGCACAACACAAAAACAAACTTGGCTTTGGCTTGGAATTGCTAAATGTGCAATGTATGTTAATAGCTGTATATACATCATGTAGTACCTATTACATACAATACACAGTTAAAACGGAACAGTAGATGTGAATGTGGATGGTAAATAAATTGCTGGCTGAAAAACTTTTTGTTTTAGCTACAATAATACACTGGGGCAACGAAGACATCCATCTCAATCAAAATACGAGAGCAGAATAATTTTTGCAGAAACAATGAATATACTGCACCACGATATGTACGTAATGCACACACTAACACACTTTGGAACTTGAGAGTTGGCCACGAGTACGAGTAACTTCAAAATATTTTATTCTTACATGTAGTACAGATACTTTCTACCTACTGCCTGCATCCTACATTTCAAATTTCAAGTAGACTTGAGTAGGCCAGACGTA
>JAQFYC010006423.1:0-12245 GCA_034694165.1 Tomocerus mixtus | reverse complement strand
ATTCTGCTAGACATAATGCATAATTGCAATTTGTTAATGCAAACTTTTAAGGAACATATTTTCTTGCTGTTTCTCAACAGTAGGTACTTGCTACAGAATGAGATGATAACACATAGTGACTCTCTGACACATACGACAAAGATACTACGTATAATAAATAACATTAGGATGACAGGATCAATTGAAACGTGTGGGAGTGGAGCGTGTCTTGTCCACTTTAATGTATCTCAAGTATCCCATTCAATATCATCAACATCATTTATATCATTTGTGATCTTTCGGTCACTTTTTACTAGGAATATCCTTTACTTAACATTATTTGTTTAGTTGAAAGTTGAACGCCAACGCAAAAACAACAACGAAAACACTGTAACAAACATAACAAGCGAAAAATATGAATCTGATGGCCTATATTATGCAAGTCTCGTCTCAAGTGAACTCTCAACTTACATTTATCCAAACGTACAGATTCATGACTATATCTGCATTACAAATAAAATGTAAATACTTCTATACATTGTATTCTTATTCTGTGGATTTACAAAGCTCTTGCAATTTACGCCTACCCTATACATTTTTACCTGAGATTTTCCATTAGTTATTCAAAGAAATATCCGTCCGTATAATATATACACTGTATACCTCAATAATACAACAAAGTAGGTTTGTGTAAATGATAAAGCATATAAATTAAATAATGTAATTCCTTTGATGTTACTAATACGAAAGACACTAATGAATGAGGCAACGTTCTAATTAACACTGAAATCCTGACTTCTATAGAACTGAGACTAAGATTGATCTTTCTTTTCTTGTCGGTGTAAAATGTTTCCCTTTAAATGAAACTATAGCAAAGGTAAGTTGTAAGTCTGATTTTACTGACACTATACGATTATACGACTCATAACAGTCCGCCAATTAATCTTTAACCACCCGAATGCTAACAACAGCTTAATTTATCACTTTGTGTCATGTGGGACATATAAACTCCTAATTAAAAACACTAAAAACTACTCTTTATTGCTATTCACTTGTCTTCTGTCCTATATACTAATAGGTCGAAACCAAACCACATTCCAAATTCTCAGGTGTGTGTGTATTTTCAGTTGTCAACTATTGTAGTAGATGTACAATATAAGGCAAATAGAAAACTTAATTACTATTATACTGTACCTGTTATAACATTTGTGTGTAAGACAAGAATGTGCAGATAATTCTCAAACATCAAACAAGTGTATAAATAAACTAGAAACGAGGAATTGCAAATATCTCACTAAAAAACAATCCAAATCCAAATCCAACCCACCTTACTTTTAACACTGTACAGAATGTGTACTGTACGTCTCACTTGGCTTGCTGTCTCAATCAACTGATTGTGAATGAATGAATAATAGATTAGTCAGACATAGTGAGAGGGTGTATTCTACAACTAAAACTACAACTATAGTACATAGCACAATAAAAGATTACATATTACGATACAGTCAGCTCGGTCCGTCCATTATGCATCAAAAACCACACATACTACGTGTTTACGTCATACAATAAAGGAAGTAGGTAATACCGTCTACAAAGGAACGACATAGACAAAGTGAACAATGTGCTCATTATTGATATGAGTCACTCACTCAACTCAACTCAACTCAACTCAACTCACGAGAACAAACGATAGAGACACATTGGACACAACTAAGCTATAAAATAGCTAGTGAGATAACAAATCGAAGAAAAACAAAAAAGACGTGTAATAGGAGCCAACTTAGCTAACTTATCACAATCCCAATGTTCACAAAACACGTCTATCAAGTTAGCAACTCAAAGCAACACTGATTGCACTTGCGATGACCTAATCGACTGCATACACACAACACAGGCCTTTAGCTGCTACGCTCTTCTCTTCTTTACTTTTAGTTCGTCTTGTACTTGTACTAGTACTACATGTACATACCATACGCATACATAAATCCCTTACTATTGCTATGTATGACTTTCCTGTCGCTGTCTTGTTTAAACTAATATTCCTTGTACTTTGTATATAAAGTGTATCTTTCTATGCATCTTCCCATGTCTTTAGCTTAAACGTTCAATATCTTATGCAAATCTAAATCCAAATGTTTTTAACTAACAATAATGTAAAAGAGTGTACATATGGTCTTGGCTTGGCTTGTGTATGCACTTAATCGAATATTCATATTTTACATACAATGTGCTATACACTGTGCTTTGCTTGAATATTATTTATCTAATATGCATTTAGTATTCAGCCACACAGATGCAGCTTAACGACTTCCATACCAAGAACTATATATCCATTGTAAATATAGAGCGACAGAGACACATTATTATTATCCCTGTTGCAGTTGCAGTACTGTATGCAAACGTAGTATGTATGGATATATGTACTTAATTTATACTTTGTTTGTACTGTAATTTTATTTGTATACGTTTGTATGCAACAGGCCTCCGCATGGAATATACAGTATATTTAGCATCTTTGTATCTACTTATTTTATTTTACATGAAATAGTACCTTCTCTGCGTATTTACTGACAGAAATTGTATGCAAATTGTTATTATGGAGCGTTTTAAGTAGTAAATAGGTAGATGATGAACTTACTTAAATTTTGTAAATGTATTTAGTGCAGTGAACATAATAAAGGCAGTTTGAGCTAGAGAATGCGTAGACAAGATAATTATTTTGCACTGGAACTGGAAATAACTATTTATATGGAAATATCCGTTTCCTGGGCTGAACTGGCCTGGGTTTGTAATCAGTATCAGTATCAGTATTAAATATCAAAAATACTCATGTTATTATTGTTAGAAATGATAGCAATGATTATAAGCTAGAAGATGCTACACAGACTAATACAAATATTTTGATAGAAAAATAATATGATGTTTATGTATGGCAGTAATGAGGCTACAAACTACAAACATACTTATTTTGTATATTATCTGGTTATACCCGGACCAGAAAAATATCAGCATAGTGCCCGTAGTAATTGTAGTCTTTTCATATTTCATTCCCATTACCTACGCTTATGTTGAATATCTAACAGTGTAACACAGGTTTCCTTCCTTAATACATTTATAAGTACACACACAATACAATGCAATGGTGCAACACAAATAAGCTATTATGTATGAGCCAACTATCCAAATTTGCAAAATAATCTTGTAATTAGCTATAGAATAGCACACCGTAAACCGTAATTCCCTTGATACTAACGTAGCCGTGGAATATAATGTTTATGTAACGGGGCACGATATTTCATTTCATATTCGTTTTACCTTAGCATTCTAGATGCACAAAATATTATAGTTTGAAAATAATCGAAACTGCACAGAATTAATTGAGAATTTTCCATAAGAAAACAAATTTTCCATTTAAAAATTTCCAAATGCAGGTGAGGTAACCATTAGGGAGAATACTACGACTGAAAAAGGAAGGAATAACCATCTTAAAATTATAATTCGTGAAGCCTTGCATTTTGCTGGCTTCTTTTCCGCTCATTATGATAACTAGGTACGCAGCCATTTATTATTCTGCTTGGTATTATTGGTAATAGTATTAGAGCCATACAGAAGAAAACTAGCAAGGACCTAAAAGTCTAAGTAGGTATATGCAGGTATACAATTTATCTGTGTTTTGCTATACAATAAGTAGACGTCGAACTTGTCGACCGAAAACTACATTATTATTGTAATATTGCACTCCATCAGTGATATTTGATGCGTTGTTGAATGACAATGCGGTTACTTACATAGCTATCTTGTGGTGACATGATATGTACTTACGTTGTGTTGTGACGACTACTACTAATTGCTACATTTATATAATCCTCTCCTACATACCCCTATTTCTTACTACTGTACATATAGGTATTATCCTGTCCAATACATAAGTAATCTATATAGCAACTTCTACAAGACTCAATATGAATACCTGTCACAGATTATAATTTTGTTATACTGCATATACATACTTAAGTATTTGTAACATATTATTTTTATTCTTGGCATTGATATTACAAATACTACACACATTGTAATATATAAGCTACTTAGCTATTAGCATTAGCTTAGAGTAAGACACCTGAATGTAAGATCACGACGACTACACACATACATACATACATCTACAAAGACACAAAGCATTTCTTAAAAAGGTGATGTTGATAGGAAAAATAATTCTATCGTGTAAAACCTCAACGGAATGGAATAGCATAATATGACAGTTACACTACAGCACACATTATTGTTACGTAGATTTAAATGTCTTGTCTTTGCTTGTCTGCATTCCTTTCTTCTTTATAAATATGCAACAACTCTACAGTCATTGACAACTCAAAACAAAATCACGAAACAAGTTAAAGCCAATACATATTAGTACATTAAACTGTACACTACCATACAGCTCTCGCTCAATATTATTTATGCAAAATAGATGCGGGGTATTTTGCTCTGTGTGCTTAAACGGTAATGTTATGTCATTTTAAGTGAAAAGCACATCCATATAGCTTAGTTACCTAAGTGTGCATACTATTTAATAGAAACTATACTTATACATACATTGGTATCCAATACACTGACAATACACACAATGCATGTTTTTTCTGATACATAATTAATATAAAATGTCAGAAGTTAGTATCCGTACACTTTATATACTAAATAATTGATACCGTGTAAATGAATTAGTAGCATATGTACAGAAGAAGCCATGCAAAAGCTTATAAAACAATTTCTTGTAAGTAAGCAAATGCTGAGTGAATTAGGATGAAGTTAGGTTAGGAAGCATGCAAAAACGCAGCGAATAACTTAGTGACATGGAAACTGTCCGATAAAATAAACAATCAAAGGCTTCCTAGTGTAAAAAACACCGTCCTTGGTCTTAAGAGCAACTTTTTTGTCATGTGGTTTGGTTTTGTCCACAAAGTTGCACTAATTCCTATAGTATTATGCATAAGGTACAGGTCACAATATAAATTGCAAAGAATGCCTACAGACAATGATAATACAATGTAGGACCTTTGAAAATACCTTTGACACATTAGTGCCCATTGACATTACATAACAACATGTCAGAATCAGTTAGTATTCATGTTAGCATGTCTTATCACGTCAAAATCTTATAAAATGTGTTTCCTTTACGCATGTTTGATTGAATTAGTTGACACACACCGGCCAGACTGCTAGGATAAAATTTTGAATAAGTTACATGTAAACCGGTCTTAAATAGAATTAATATTTTCCTATGGTATAGTATATGCAGATGTTATATTGAAATAAAATGCTTGGCTGTCTCATTGTATTGCTATTGAAGAGTAATTAGATATCTACTACACAACATACCTATAGAAGGACAAAGTTACTTGTGTGCTTGTGTCACTGATTGAGTCCAAGAATTCCGTGCAAATAATTGTCATTATTGTAAGTGACTTGTAAATGTCAATATTGTGCACTCCACTGAACCATGTTAGTAGATTCCTTGGATAGAAAATCAAATATTTGTACAAGTGACAAGTACAATGCATGTAAATAGGTGCACAAAAAATGACAGGATCTGATTCCTATTTCCTTACAGCCACGGCAATGGCAATCTATTGACTTGACTTGACTTGACTTTAGTGGTACACAAGTGTAGGAAATTGTAATTCGTGACTTGCAAAGACTAACTACTATCAACTATCTACACTACCTAAGTGAGTCCACAACAACAATTTTCTTCACTTGACAGGACACATAGTGAATTGCACATTGTTTGGTCTTCCACGCACTTGGCAACTTGGCTTGTCATTAGTCTCGCTTCATTGTCCATCTTCCTCAGGTAATGTTCAGATGAGACTCTCTCTACATCTATGCATGTAAATAGTACCTAAGTGCAATATTTTCATTGGCATTAAGTAATAACAGATTTAAATATCTATTAATATTCACCACGGAGCTGGACACTGCATTGTAAGTAAATTACTAATTTGTCCACGCTCTAATCGCACTGCAGATGCAAAGTCTCATCACAAAAAATAAGTAGCCGCTTGCATACTGCACAAAAATAATTGCCTCCTTCCTCCGTCTGCTTCCACACACAAAACAAACAATGAATCTCACAAGTATTTCTTCCTATGCAATGCAATGCATGCAAATATTCAGCTTGTTGTAATATTGTAAGTAAATAAATTATTTTTAATCAAATCACTAATACAATTACACACCTTAAAGTACATGGAACTTCAACCGCATAAACAATATTGTAAATTGTAATTCATAAGGCGTAGGCGTCGCTTACAGCTTATCGTTTACTCTTAGGACATAGACATAGCTAACGACGTGTTGACAAGACTTTGTTAAGCTAACAATATAAATTGCTGTATAACACTGTTCACATGCTACAGACAACTAAAATATTGTAATACCTACTAAAATATTTCAAACTACTGTAGTTAGCTTCTGTATAAAAATATTTTATTTGTTAACAATTCACCAACATAACACTACGGAATAATATTTGGATTTTCACGATGCGATAGGCAGGATGATGGTACTTAATAGCTACAGCGTATGTAGAAGATACACTTTAGTTTTCATTTTATGTATTACATTGTAGGTAAATCGTAGGCCGGTGAGAAGAGTGCACTCATCGTCATGTCAGTCCTTTACGAGTGTGAGAGAGAGACTGACTGTTGTGGAAAAATGTAAATGTAATAAATGAAAATAAGCAAATCTGTATAGGATTTTGCCTTTACCATTATCATAGCCGTTTCAATGGAGTTTTCTTGTTGTCAGACCAAACCAGACTATCCCCCTGCATTGTATTCTATCTGTAGCTATATGGATGTAAAAGCTAAATAGAGGCTTTAGTAAATGAGGATGATAGATATTCTATATACAACTAATATACTATACATACTATTAAGTTATGCAGGTAAGTTGTAGGTTCAGGGTTCCATAATGGTTTAAGTTTAGTTACATACAACTTACAAGCAATAGCAATAATATTATCCTTAAAATTAGTACCTACTACCAACCTATGTGGCTGTAACATAGTATTAAGTAGTATTAATAGTGTGTATAGCATATTACAAAGAACTTTATAGAAAAGTGAACCCTCAAACCCAAAGTTATATTATAAAGGCAGAGCAGACATACTGAAAAGACAGGAGAGCAAACAGGATCGGACAGAAAGGTATTTGTCGATTCATTGTCTACTTTCGGTCAATCGTGTCAAGTTATTTCCAAACAGAGTTGAATTTGAATTTGAACTGAAATTGCATGTACTTACCTAAAAACCACTTGCTTAATGCTAGCTAACTAGCTACTACAGTACAGATACTTATTATACATAATATATTACTATATCTATGTATTATTACTGATACAAATACTTAAGTACTTTTTATAGTAAATAAAACTTCAGGAACCTTAGGCATAAAGTACTTATTTAAGCCTCACATATCTACTATGTAAAGTTTTACAATTACTATTACATACCACGAAATTCTGTTGAATTGCATTTGAATTAAACGACTGTTGGATATTATTTATAGAAAGGTGCACTAATCACAATGACTGCTTTGTACTACATTGCTTTGTACCTTCTACCTACCAAAATACATTGCATAGGTACAAATACTGTGTAAAAATATATCTGTTCTGTAAGTACCTACAGAAAACAGTTCGACCCTATATCTATACAAAAAAAGCTTACGTAGGTATGTCTTTAGTGAATAACAGAAGAGGAGGTATAAGTAAATAAATAGATACTGGCTACAATGCAAAGGTACTCTAAAACTCTAAATCCTACCCGAAAGGCGTCTAAATCGTAGTTACTGTGTGTTTCCTATGTTTTTTGTATATAAGGCACTTTCGGATATAAGAACCAAATAGTAAATGTATTTCAAATAAGGACTAATGCATTTGAAAGCTGAGTGTGTTTGTGTGAATGAATGTGCAGATACACATGACAAGTCTTTCCCCTAATGCCTAATTTTTGTGAGCTCAATTCAATGCACTTTATTTTGTCTTCATAATAAGAGTAAACTCATTATTGTGCATCCGCTGTTGATATAGACACCTTTAGAGAATTACTGTGTTATAGAGAATGCAATGGAAAGACAATAAATAAGTCCTAAGTAGTTATTCTATAGACGAAGTTCAAATAATAGGTTAATAGCAGTTTGGTTTTGGTCTAGAGCAGCTCTTCCCTCTTTTATGCGTACACACACATTGTGTCACTCCCATTAGTTCTGATTAAATTACAGCCTTAGCTAAAACAAATATTTGGTACTACAGAAAAACAGAACAGAACATGAACACACTAAATTATGTGTACTTACATTTTACATTGAAATGGCCATTGAAAATTTGGAAATTACTACAGAACTCTTATATTTATTATCATTATCTCCAGCCCAACTCACATTTTATAATTAAGTCTTTCACTATTCACACACAATTTTTCTGATAACACGAACCGTGTCCCTACTTCCTCATAAACATGTCTACAGTAAAGTAGGCGACAGGACAGGACAGCGAGAGCGACACTAACACTACATGTACATGGTTCACTGCTGCATGCTGTGAACACAACATAATGTATACAAGCCTACATACATAATATGTATGCAATAAAGATAAGTCAGCAACATTTCTTATCTAACGCACTATTTGATAAGGGGGAAGTTCAGCTTGAGTTTGAAATCTCTGATACAGAGTTCAATTCCCTATCTCATTGAATTCTAATAATGTTTGCTGTAAACACAGGACATAATATTTATTCGGATAAAATTAAAATGAAAACCACAATAAGGAAAAGGTGAAAACAATTTCCGCTTTGCTTCCTTTATAATTCCCTGTAAAATTAAAAAAGTAACAAAAAGTAAAGCACTTTAAATTATGAATTATAATTTAAACGAAAATATTTTACTACTCCACCTGGGCATTTAATTATTTTGGCAATTTGCAATAAACTGAGAGAAATATCTATTCAAAATATTTGTGAAACTGTATTCAAAATTTCCTTTAAATGGTTTTCATTCAGGAGACCTGACTTCAGCACTAATGCTGAAAGAAGCCTGAACTATACCTAGGTAGTATGTAAGTAAGCTTGACAATCACTAAATACTCATTTCTTGTTTGATTTAAGGTTTATTTTCTATTTGTAGTGATATGAACTAGGATTTTAGATTTAGGAACTGCATTATCGTCATCTTTGTCGCCTAGCCAAGTCAAACCACCCCAAAATTAAACAACGTACATTTTAAGCAAAGATAATGATAAGTTGATGTCAGTAAGGTACCTACAACCTACACGACAAATGCATGGGAGGATGATCAAATTGTATTTGAGTTGAGATTAGGGAAAATAAAGATCTCCACTTCCTTTCTATTATGTTGCCCTTGTCTCTTTTATTGACTCAGGTCAGTCAGATCATATTTCTACACATTATTTTATCGGAATCACGTTCTAAGGTATATTATCTGTATTTTCAATAATATCTCTACTATGTATCTCTAAAATGAATGTGATTTAGTTTCATAGATTATTTAGTGTAATAAGTACATACACTAAGAGATATTAACATTACTACTGTACAAAGCAAAGGAAGGAAACCATTCGCATTCAGTTCTGAGTACCTATAGACTATTATAATATTATTGCTTATACTATACATACATAATGTATGTATCTGTAGCTACCGTATGTGAAAATGGATTTGGATACGCATATAAATATTTGTAGTAATATTATAACCGGATAAACAAGGCTATAATTCACAAACACAGAAGAAACATTCTCCTACACTAGTCAATGAAGCGATGTAAAATATTTCTTGTGGAATTCGTTAGAATTTTTCATTGTGCATTGTTCGTGTAAAGTAGAGAAACACGGATATAATAGATTTTGTATGTAATAACCCGAAGATACATTATTGTGACTTTAATTTATTCCCTACCCTTTTATGTATGCTCCTGTTCTTTGTATTTCATATTGTACAATAAAAATAAGTGTCTACAAGTAAAATAAAGAATAAATCTGTGTATCGTTATCGTTAACTTAACTGCTAAACATCAGTTTTTTACATCTTATCTCATCCCTTTCATTTTATTATGATGCGTGCAATCTGAAAGTTGTGGTGTGTTTTGTCTAATAGTTTTTACAGCTTACAACTTACATACTGTTACAATGGATAGAAAGATATTCGTCAATTCTTTTTTCAGTATGTTGTATGTTTCATCGACATTCTGAGAATACATGCAGTTATGCATAACTGCACGTAATACAATGCTGACTAAACGTTTACATACACACAGACATCCATAAGACCTTTATTTATGACATGATAGCGACAAGACAGCTAAGAATAAACATAACATAACAGCGAATACTTTATGGTAATTGCCGAACGGCAAAAACATGTCCTTGTAGGCAGGTCACAATTAATTTGTGTCACATAATACTGAATCAGCTATTTGTTGATATAAAAATATTCTAATCTAATGTATTTTCCAGAGAACCGCAGGAAAATGCGTGAGTTGGCTTAGGAATGGACATTGATACTGAATGAGTCATCTGAATCTGAATTATTTACTTATACAATATATATACGTACAATATTATGGAGAAGAACACTGCATTGATTGGAAACATTTCAATTGCAGCCTCGATTCTCCATGGTACAAATTACCTACAAATTGATATGTGTGTATGTAGACCGGATATCTGTATTAGTAAAGTAGGTAAATGATGGTAAAAGGCAATACGATTTATTCTGTATGTACAATGTTACAACGCAATAATGCAAGCTGGATATAATATGATCCCATGACATTTATATGTACACTTGGTACAAGTACAACTACAAGAAAAGCATTAGTCTAGATATGTTGCTCTGTCTACTGCTAGTAATATTTCACGCTAACTAACGAAATTATCTCTTCTATCTTGTGTACCAGCCAGCGGTGAGTAATAACTGTTGTATTTTTTATATTTTTGATTGCCTTTCCAGTTTCTTCTTATCTTTATTGAGATTGTGCTTACACTTGCTAGATATTAATAACATTTTCAGTGCATCTGGCTTGGCCTGTGACGAACAACGTATTAATGTTTCGCGTACCCACTTATTCTTTGGTCATGCATAATATGTATCAAAATATCAATACGTGTCAAAGGCAGAAAAATACATCTGGCTATATAACACAATTACGCACAGAAAAATATCAAAAACTGCTAAATTATAGATTTTTTTGCAAATTCAATAAACTTGGTGAAATTTAGGTAGAATAAACTTTTAAAAGGAAACTAGGGATCCACAATTAAAAGGTACATTTAAAAATAAAGTGTTTTGCATGTAGCAACCACAATTACTTAATTATTTTACAGAAACGTTCCCACTTTCATATTAAAACAGAATTGTCCTTCCTGCCTGAAGGATTTACTTGTCAAGGACACAGTTGTTAGAACAAATAGATGATTTAGATTTATATAAGTTTGACTGCAAAGAGGGAATGTGCCTGGATAAGCAAACAAGAATCCAAAGTTTGACAGAGTTACAAGTAATACTTATTAATAATGTTTATCTTTATGGCAGTCAAGTCAGGTCAAGCTAGGATGCATGGGAAAGATTATCAATATTATGAGTTAGCAGAGAATTGAACACAAAATTACACGTAGGTACTGCTTTGTGTAAACTCACTAATGCAATGACAAACTACTTAAATTCACGTTTGTCATCTAATTTATGAGTCTGCCCTAGCTACACACATTTAGTTATACATAAATATATCTGTATATCTGCAGTTTATTTATATAAATATAATATATACCCATAATATGTAATCCCAGTGTGTGCACTGTATGTATTTCTTAATATTTCTACGTGCCTCACTAAGCAAAGCAGGTAAAGATTCATGAAGATGGAGAAATGTATACATAAGGGATAAGTAAGTAAATATTATATGTATTATTATTGTGTACAATCTCTGGTTCTGGTTCTGGTTGTGCTGGTATTGGTAACTTTGTCCAGGCCAGGAGACACAATGCCGTCAATGGCTATGAAATTCTTTTTGGCACAAATTTCTCATTCGTTATCTTGTGATATTATTTGTGTACAAGGACATTGGAATTGAATTGTAATGCATAACTACATACATATCTGTCTTATATCGCCGTAGTAAATCATTCAATGATTTTGCCAAAGTTTTCCTTTCACAACAAATATCAAGAGTCAAGTCGAGCCAAGC
>JAQFYC010006422.1:0-12246 GCA_034694165.1 Tomocerus mixtus | reverse complement strand
ATATCAATCTTAGGATTAATGGCCAAATATTTAGTGTAGGATGCAATTAGATCTTCCAGAGCAACTTTTGTTTTGGCAGAAAGTGTAAGTATGTGGTGTGATATTTCCTGCTCAAGTAAACTAAGAAGTGGCACGCACGCCTTTTGCATTGGCGGTTCTTCTAAAATAACGTGGACATTTGAGCCGCTAATTGCAAAGGAACTAACCCCTGCAATTCTTTTCCTTTTTAAATTTCGTTTCCAGGCCATATCTTCTAAAGGGAGAACAGCAGGCAACTCATCTAAATTGATCTTTGGATTGAGAGTCTTAAAATTTAGATGGCGAGGAATTATTTCGTGACTCATTGATAATAACACTTTAATTAAGCCCGCCAACCCAGAGGTTGCCTCAGTGTGCCCTATGTTGGTTTTCACTGAACCAATTATCAATGGATTTTCCCTTTTTGTCTTTCCCTTGTAACCTGCAGACAACGCTGCAAATTCGACAGGATCTCCTACCACAGTTCCAGTCCCATGAGCTTCTACATAATCAATATCCTCGGGTGCCAAAGAAGCCATTTTGAGGGCTTCTCTAATTGCTAGCTCTTGACAAAGTGCTGTTGGAGTCCCAAAACTAGGGGACGTCCCTTCGTTGCTTAGCCCAGAGCCTCTCACTATCCCCCAAATGTTATCCCTATCTCTAAGGGCATCTGAAAGGCGTTTGACCACCAATACAGCAATTCCTTCTGCCCTAACAAACCCATCAGCTTTTTCGTCGAAGGTTTTACAAAGGTTACCTTTAGTAAAGAGAGGCATTCCCTTCCAGTTTTCTAAATTAATTGTTAAGTTGGACCCCATTACCAACCCCAAGTTCGTTTCACGCCTTCGCAGACTCTCGCAGGCCAAATGCAAGGCTACCAAAGAAGATGAACATCCCGACTCGTTGGCAATATTCGGTCCATTCAAACCAAGAAAATACGAAATTCTGGCAGATGAAGCGGAATACAAGTTCCCTAAATTAAGCTTGTAGAATTCGCTACTGTCAAGATATTCTTTGGCCAGTATAGAGTAATCACCTTGCCAGAACCCGGCAAATACTCCGGTATTCCCGCCTTTTAGAGTCAGCGGGTTGATAGCTGCATTTTCCAAGGCTTCCCAAGCAACCTCTAGAAGCAGTCTTTGTTGAGGGTCAATGCTTTCTGCTTCACTGCGGCTTATTTCGAAAAAATTGGCATCAAATTCGTCAATAGGGCATTTTAATATCGGTAGTTCCAGCTCAGTCAGGTCATCTCCCTTACTAAACAACTGTGAATATTCCATACGCTCCATTGGCACAGTAGAATTGCCATTTCTTCCCGTCTTCAATAGTTCCCAAAACTCGTCACTATTGTTGGCTTCGGGAAATCGACAACTCAGTCCAATTATTGCAATGGCATGATTCCTATCACTCTGAGGAATTTTGTGAATTGTTTCTTTAATTCCCAGTTTCTGTTGCACCTCATTCCACATTGAAGAACAATAGTACTTAAGTATAAAATTTACGTTACATTATGACACCATGATATCTGTGGCATAAATAATTAGTACATATCATAGTAGGATTTTTATCTGACCGCGGTTTTTATGGGAGATTAAAGGTTATAAGGTTCCCAATTGGTCAGTTCCATGACAAATAAACTAAATTTTTGGTAATTTAGCAGTTCATGATTATTTGCACGTGGAAAATGTTAAATCGCTTACAGATAATAAAAATTCTACTAAAAGATATTAATGAAAAGCGTGTAATTACCTCCATACTGCACTCCAAATCCATGTACGATGGTGCTATAGACAAGTCGTTGTATACAATCTTAGTTGATTCCAATTTTCTACAGAGAAATAATTAAACAAGTGAATTGCGCTGCTCTACATTTTTTTGGATATACTGTTGGTATTTTTCACCCCAAAAGTTTGGACCTTAAGGGATAGTCAATGGAAATTGGTAAGGTTAAATGGTTTAAGAAATTATTACGTGTATTGTATTCCAACTTTACCACAACCTTTCACTATACCAAATTTTCCCCAAAATATGAACTTTCCCCGGCTCGAATGTTGGCAATATTACCATAGTCGGATTATTCCACCCTGAACCATACTTTTTGAGCCTAACACACTAGGGGCATTTTTGAAGGAAACGTGTTTTAATATGGTATCAGCATTGATTGCGCACGCATTACGGTTTTCTGTTTTAGCCCGACCCAGAGCTATTGTCTGTATATGTGTGTGTGCGCGCTTTCGTCATAATGATACCTTTTAAGATAGTCACTGGTTGACGGACGATAACTTGAGTAAATTTTCGAAATATATATTTTAACTCCGGATTTGAACCTATCATAGAGGGACACTGGATGAGTTCGTTGGCCAACAAAATTGACAAAATAAGAAAAATTTTATAGAATTTTAAAGTGCAAAACTTTCCTATAATGTTAGGGTAAATATTGATGGTTAAAAGTTTTACATTATGCTTCGATATCTTGTTGAATGTGATGGAAATTGATGAATGTGTAAAGTACAAAAAATATTATATCCTGCTTTGCGTATGAACTAATACAGAATCAAAGTACAAATGAAATGCAAATAGTGCAAAATATTTTGCAATATAGCTTAAATATATTTAAATGTATTTTGATTGGCATATTTATATTTACAGTGCTTGCACTTTGTTGTTTTTATTAAATGAGAAAAAAATGAGAAATGTACGATAGAAATGGAAGCAATTGACGAGTACAAAAATTGTTATATTATCCTGCTTTGCCTAAAAAGTGAGGATTGGGGGACTGTGAATAAAAACATCATGCTTCATTAACGTATTTTTCAAAACTATAAAAAATATATTACTGCTTCCATCAAAATTTTAAAAATTAATATTTTTCGATGCAGATATTTTTTGATTGCAAATTATTTTACAGTATTTGCACTTTCTTTGTATTCTGACGCCGCATTAGTTCACAATTAGTATGTGAAATTAAATACGAGCTAACAAAGAAAAGGTTACTACGGGTAAGGTTACTCTGGGTATTTTATATTTTTGGGTTTTGGGTATTGGGTTATATTTTGCTCCTCGTAACTACTATTATGGCATATTTAAAATTGTAGTGTTCCTACTTTGTTTTGATTTTGATACGATCGATTTTCACAATTGAAAATATCTGCAAAATAATACGAACGCGTGGAAAACGACACACCGGTACATTCAAGACACAATAAATCGACCGAAGGTCGATTTGTGGTGGCTTGATAGAGCGAACGGAGTCCAAGTAGTCACATGACGGCTGACCGAAGGTCGGGCTCTTGTGACTGCTTGGACGGAGTTTTTAATTCCATGTTCCAATAATGAGATTTTTAATAGGTTTCAAAAAGTAGTTCCAAATTTTTTGCTCGATATCGGGATTATGTACCGCTCCTGTATATATGTACCTTATCCCGAACTTCTCACACTACTCACTTATAGCATTGCAAATATTTAGTGGTTGTCCGACGATTATATGGGTACATTTATAAAAATATTAAACCAAAAATTTAAATTAGACAGCGCATAATGTGGAGAGCTTTTATACTAATTTGCTATTAATATAAAAGGGTTGAAAAGAACTGGCGACGAGCTGAGAGATACATGCAGCGCTACAACAACCAACTGTGTCGTTAACGTAATAAAGGATACTCTGTTCTACTTTGGTTGTTATTTATAATGTAAACATACTTTAGTCTTTCGCAAACATTTTTAATTTAATATCATGGCATTCATTAAAATTGGTTGTGGATTGGAAAATGTCGGAATAAACAACTTCTTTGGACAGTCAACACTCCAGAAAGGTAAAAACATGTATTTATTGTACAGTAGTAGCATGTGATACAGCTGACATTTTTGAAAAGTACTAAAAAGTAGTTCTTACTTATTTCACTGTAACCGGAAAATGAATAAACCTATATAAAAACACACGCACTATAAAATGGCGCAAGTCAATAAGATATTAGATAATTTTGAGAATAAATATTCACAGGAATTTTTTGCGTTAGGAAGTTTTGTTGATGATACTACAGTAGTAGAAAAAGTGTCACGACGAACACCAAAAGGCCAACTAATGTTGGATGATATAAATACATGGATGAGGGAGAAAAAAATGAAATTAAATCCGAATTAAATCTATTATTTAGTGGTAGACTTTACCCGAGATAAAACAACTAGCAATAGTTGGGAATTTAATATTGGTGGAGCTCCAATACGAAGGGTAAATGAAACTAAGCTATTAGGGGTACATATCGCAAGTGATATGAAATGGAACGCTCACATTGAGGAAATACTTAAACAGGCATCAAAAAAGCTTCACCTATTACATACCACGCGAAGGAATGTATTCTCTATAAAAGAGTTATTGCTGGGGTATAAATGCTATTTGAGACCTGTTTTAGAATATGTATGTGCAGTTTGGGGTCCCGGCCTCACAACTGGTCAAACAATTTCCCTAGAAGATTTACAAAGACGAGCCCTTTCTATTGTAGTGGGTAAAAGAGTTTCCGTTGCCGATTATGATGTAATACTAATAGAATTAGAATTAGAAACCCTAGTTACAAACATCGGCGTACCCATTTAATAAGGCAGTTTGGACTTAGTTTATTAAAATCAGAGAGATTTAGAGACATCCTACCATCCGATTACCAGCATACAGGCGATCGTAGTCTTAGGAATAATAAGAAGTATTTACTACAACCGTTTAAATGTAAAATGAAGGTACGTTACGAAAAGTCGCCAATTCCGTATATGACAAAACTCCTTAACGAGTACTATGATGAGAGAGTAACGAAAGGGTAATTTTACTTTGTAATATTTTTAATTAATAATTAGGCTAAGAACTATCACTGTTATCTTTTACTTACATGTACCTCTGTTCATAATTCAGTTGTAAAACTGCAACGTAACTGTTTTCCAAAAATAAAACCAATACCCATACCAATAAAACCAAAAGTGCATTTAAAATGCAACCTGGGTCGGGCCTTGATACTATAGTATGTTATGTATTGTCAATTCCTGGCCTGGACCTGTACCTATAATTATACAATGTACAGCATAAAGGTGTGACAGAAAACGGCCTTTTTGTTACCTAACCTAATTATTTTGTAACAAACTAGAATGTTAGACAGGATCACATGCAATGTATTTTATCCAAGTCCCGTCCTACTGTCCAAAATTCTAGTTCGTTTCAAAATAATTAGGTTAGGTTAGGCAACAAAACGGCCGTGAAGCGGCCGTTTTTTGTCACACCATTATGCTTCAAATTGCATAATTTGTCGACCCTATGCGAGTAAATAGGTCCGCTCAAGGTCGGGTACGGTCTAGGTCGTCCGGCCCGGTCCAGGTTGTACTTTAAATGCAGTTTTGGTTTTATAGCTCGTGTGTTTTTATTCGTATTTGAACAACCAAATACATAGCAATTGATATTAAAAGGTATGTGTCGTGATGAGCTATGTAGTAGATCTGTAATTGTTATCACGCTCAGTTGATCTATGAATAATTTTTATATGTCGGTTAAGGGTATAATTGCTAATTAATATAATTAAAATTAATAAAAATGGTAAAATTATTACGCAATATGTTACATGCTAAATTAAGCATTGTTGCGCACATTGAGGGAATAGAGATTCCCGATGTTAACGACTGACGTTGTTTGGCGCCCATACAGCTTTGCTCTCTTGCAAGCCTTATTAACAAGTACTGGGCTGGAATGGCGGCCACGGCGTTTAGTGGGGCAACGAGCGCAATGGAATATAAGTATTTTGGTTGTAAAATACATTTCAAAAAGTAGATCCTTTTGAGTACTGAAAGTGATTGTAAATTGTAAAATATTTGTCTATTTGATCACGCAGACCTATCTTTTCATTACACTTCAAGATGAGATAGCTCATTGATATTGTAGGTTGTCTGCATTTTGTGTTTTTACTTTGGCGTAAATAAGTATACAACCAAAATACTTATATCTCATTGTGACCTCTCCACTAAAACAGTCACGCAGAGAGAACAATCCTAATATCTTTGCAAGCATATAGTGGGATGGGATAGTCAAATTATTGTGTACTATATCTATTACGTGCGAGCTATTTAGCTAGGATATGAATGGAAGCGAGGTTACAAGCAAAATAAAGGAAACCATACCATTTTTAGGTAATGTAATTAAAACTTACGGTGTATTTGAACTTAAGGTATTTTCGTTATAATTAGGGTTGCAATAGTATTTTATAGGATTTTTAAGTTTGTTTGGGGGAAGTAAGCATCGTAATTCGGTAGTGTGTACTTTAAATGTTTGGGCAGCATTATTATATTTTGGGTAAATTACCATATTTAGAGCAAGGTAAGTATAAATATTTAGGGTAAATTAAGTATTTGAGGAGTGGAATTCACTAGTTAATTAAACTAAATGGACCACTCTTTCGTGGTGTTTACGTCTGTTGTTCTGGTTATTTAATACTCTGATACTGAAAATAATTTCATTAAGAAGCAGTCTATAATATTTATATAAGTTAAATGCACACTGGTACAAAAGTATAATATTAAAAAATATTATATACGTTATCAAAAATATCAGATTTCTAAATATACCTAAAAATATCGCAAGGAAAACTGGTAATGCTAATACATCAATGTAGCATGCGAGCATGCCCCATACTCAATAAGTTCATTTATAATCAAATTTATCAGTTACAATTACAAAAATTGGGCATAAATTAACGTAAGTAAATCTTACGAAGCAAATGACAAATTATGGGGGCTCATTAAACGTCACCTCACTGGAAGAGTGTGTTAGATAAGGTTTGATTAGACGAAAAAAGCAAGCGTGAACAGGGTGAACTTTCTTCCAGGGAGGTGACGTTTACAATATCCCAAGATTAGGAGTCAACAAAATTCACTATAAAAGAAATGTAATGCTTTGTAGTGGCTTGATTGTGACTAATTCACTAATTAATACAGATTGCATTGGCTACATAGCAACAGTATATTAAAAAGATTAGTATAGTAAATGCAAATATTATAAGTGCAATAGCATTTAAATTTTAAAAAAACAATTCTTCACTTATTTCCACTTTCACGCAAGATTTCCACTTTCCTTAGAAATGGCAAGACAGGAATTAGTGTCAGTGCTTCATATGCCTTGTTAGCATGCGCTAATTGAACCTTCCCAACTTTCCCAGGTGTCCAAACTTTTTGGGTGGGAAGTGGGAGATACCGAAACCATGGTAGTAAGAGTGTAGCCATTTAAGCCACCTTCAATCTCTCCACTCAAAAAACCATTAGCGAGAAAGTTGCAAAAGGAATGTAATACAAAGAGCAGCCATATTACTATAGCAAATATAGGAAACCTTACGCGTGAGGATCTTCGATTTTAACAATGGAATCATTGTGAATAGTCCATATTATGAGGTTATGTAGAATCCAATGGGCCTAGCCCAAAAAAAAAGGCACCCCTAAAGTTGAATTCTTGAGGTGCATGTTATCTCACTGCGCACCCTTTCACACAAACCATGCTAACTAACCATTGTAACTGTTTCTATTTCTACACGGTTAATTCCACTAAATTGGCAGAATGACTATTATTGTGTAGCGATGAAATAACTTTTTGCCACCGTGATCATGCGTGAGTTGGATTCCCACTAAAATGTAATTTGTTGTCGATTTTTTCCTTTTATGTTTACTTTTAACGCAAATACAAAATTAAAAATTAAATGTAAAAACCGTCTTACTGTCACGGCCTGGTTAAGGCATGTGCGGCGGATACAGAAACTATCCGTGGAGAGGGGGGCGTTGAGGATGAAGCCCCCTTCCGAAGTCCAAAAAGAGAAAAAAATGGATAATATTTAACAAAAAATTAAAATTTTAGTTTGTTATTTCAGTATGTTTTAAGTCGTAAATTCGCTTTTAATACAAAAAAATTAGCTTTCCTCTCGATAATTTGCAGGTAAAAATGTTTCAGTGATAAGATGTTATTTATATTTTGCATTTATGCTAAAAGGAAAAATGGAGAAAAAATTGTATTTATGAACTGAACGGTTTAGAAATAAATATTGTTAGCATGGTTTGTGTGAATGAGTACAGTGAAATAACGCGCAGCCATGCTTACGAATTCAATTTCAGGGATGATTTTTTAGGCGTTAAAAGACTCATTGCATTATCTAACCTCACAATATTGACTATTCACATGTGAATGAAGCTGAGTAGTGTATCCATTGTTGAAATCGATCCTCACGGGTAAGGTACCCACTTTAGCGAACTGTTAGATTTCGACTGCTACACCATTTTATTCGAGATGGAATGATGAGATAAGAGATCTACGCTACGGTGGCGCTGTGTTGAGTGACTCAACTTGAGTCTACAATACAATATAGATTTTAATTATATTAATTCAAACATTATCTATGCCTTTTAAAAATAAAATCTTTACTTGCTTAAAATGTATATAAACAGATAACCACATAATTTGTGTATTTTCGGCTAGGGTTCAAATGACTCAGATTATTTTTATTGGTAAGCTTACATATGATTGTTAGTGACATAACTGTAATATCCCGGTGGTAACACGTTGATTGAATCCTTCGTTAGGTACATGTTAGTCAGCATATCAAAAACTAAAGATGCATAAAGTTACAAAATATAATATTTAATTGAAATTTAATATTTCATTTTAACAATAGTAGTTGTTCAAATAGTTGTTGTGTATTTCTAAGGTCGAGCTAAAAAATTAGTCTATCAAGAAATCAAAAATTTTATTACGGATGTGAATTTTTCCATTGCAACGCCAATATATATTTAGTTTATTTTTTCATAGAAACCCTACTTTAAACATTTCCGTTTACTGTTTATAAGAATACCTATTACAATTTTGCAAAATTACATTCACTCGGGCGGGCTTGTATATTGTGGCTTGGCAGTTTTTATGGGGAATTCACAAAATTAAATTTTGTTATTTCTAAGTAAGAAATTCACAAAGGTGGGGTACTGCATGGTTTCTGGTTTATTTGGGCGGTATGTTTTACTATGATTGCACCATATTATACACCTAAGATTTTTATCTGTTTATTACATACAACATACCAAAAAATTGAATGTGGGCATTTCTTAGTTTTGGAGAAAATGGGGCTGCAAATTAAAAAATCTCCAATTTAAAATACATTACGTATATACTTTCCCCTGAAAAAATATACGACGGCACTACATTTAGCTTATAAAAATTGGACCACACATTTATCAAATATTTTTTGATCGCTGGTACAAGTTTTGGTTGTGGGCATCTCTTTGTTTTAGCCCGCCCGAGTGTGCGAGGCTGGCTTATGTAATCGCAATGTCTGTCCGTGAACACTCTAACTTTCGAACGCATTAACTTAGGATGATGAAACTTGGTATACAACATGTCCTTATGATCGACTAGAAACCCTATTGAAAATGATCAAAATGGGGCCACTGGTTCCTGACATATGATTGCTTATACTTTGTCTTCATTTTCATAGAAAATCGGGAAATTGGGGCATTGAAATGTAAAACACTGCTTTCACGTTGTACTCATTTTGATAGTCGTAATAATATCAACGGCATTGGAAATATTTCATACCGCTTCCACTTAAACAAAAATGAACAAGGTATACTATAAAATACAGTTTGCTGCTTCTACCCAATAATATGGACAATATCCATCCTAGAGTAATTCTTTTACATTTGATCGTCAATATTGGGCCTAATGAGGTTCCTTTAATATAAAGTAGCCAATTAAGGTCCAAACAGGGTTCCTCTTATATTTTAAATTGGGGTATTGAAATGTAAAACACTGCTTCCACGTTGCCTTCATTTTGGAAATCGACATAAAATCAACGGTATTGGAAATATATCATACCGCTTCCACTTCTTCATAAATAAAAAATTTATACCATGAAACATATTTAGCTGCTTCTATTTACAATTATGGTCGTACCATGACCCTCGATAAAATCTGGTTACGACCTCCACTTTGATGGAATCAAGGGAACCATTGACGACAGCAAATATTGATTCACATCAAAAAATTCTCCTTGACCATGGCTTTCGAATGACATAAGTCCCAATGAAATGTGGTTACGACCATTATTTTGATGGAATATATCTAGGGAACCATTGACGACAGCATATATTTTTATTCACATCAAAAAATCCTCCTTGACCATGGCTTTTGAATGACATAAGTCATGATGAAATGTGGTTACGACCACCATTTTGATGGCCCATATCTTGGGAACCATTAGAAACAGAAAATTCATATTGACATCAAAATATTCTCTTTGACCATGGCTCTCGATTGACATAGTACTCGATGAAATCTGGTTACGACCTCCACTTTGATTGGATATATCTAGGGAACCATTGACGACAGAAAATATTTATTGACATCAAAATATTCTCTTTGACCATGGCTCTTGATTGACATAGTACTCGATGACATCTGATTACGACCTCCATAAAAACATAGAAACAAATTGAAGGTTCTATAGGAACAGCAAACCAAATTTGGTGAATATTTCCATGGAAACGCCAAATTAAATTTTGTAAATTTTTCCATAAAAACAACAAACTAAAATTAGTTAATTTTAACATGTGAATTTTTCCATAGAAACCCTAGTTTAAACATTTCAATCTACTGTTTATAAGGATATTTATTACAATTATGCAACCTTACACTCACTCGGGCGGGCTGTATATGGTGGCTTGGCAGTTTTCCTTTATTCGAATTTCAAAGATAAAAAATTGCAAAAAATGTCAATTTTTGCCCTGTTGGTGCTCGTAAAAGGTATGTACATTTATGTTGCTACCTAGGGTACGATGCTACAGGTTTATACGTATACTAGTATTTTTAGCCCGTGCTTCGCTGCGAGCGCGTCTAGGAATGTAGAGATCAATAAAGCTTGTGTAATATCTATTGATGAATAATAATTAAGGTCTTATTAATTACGGCTTTTTAGCCCACCCGAGTGTGCGAGGCTAGCTTATTCATCTTAGCAATCCATTTAAAAAAATTATTGTTTCGATCTGTGTCATAACAACAAGAGCGGAATTCCCATTCAAAACTAACCCGAGTCAGTGGGAGAGAGAAATGGCGTGATCATTTTTCTAATGTATTCCCATCTCTGTCCGTTCCCATGGATAATATAGTGTACCAATAGGCTACCCTACTGTCTTCCCCCCCCCCCGGCTTCCGTTCCCAATGACATTAAATCTAGTCCTTTGAAAAATCCTGAAAATCATTTACATATTTTGTACGATAGATCGAAAGGATGGATGGATTTTGAAGATGAAGGGCTTTACGGATTCATTGGCTAGAAGTTGTATTGAAAAAATATTTATATTCTTAATATAAGTTTGGCCTGCAGATACATGCATGAAAAGTACAAAATCCGATTTTAAAGGACTATAAGAATGACTTCCATGCGATGCGACAGAAAGTGGTCAAATGAAGTTAAAGTGGGAAGTTAAATGAAATGAGTGAGTTAGATGGTAGACTTGTTAGTCTCGTAATGGATATACAGAATACAGAACCCCATCCCAAACAAATATCCTTATCAACAGGATTTGGAAATATTTAAGCTAGGGTTTTTATGGAAATATTCAAATAATTAATTTTAGCGTTTCTATGGAAATATTCAAATAATTAATTTTTGCGTTTCTAGGGAAATATTCAAATAATTAATTTTGGCGTTTCTATGGAAATATTAATAATACAGTGCGGTCCGCACTGTATTATACTATACACTACACACAATACATAAAACAAACTCTACAACGAGAAGTCTCTTAACGTTTAAAGTATTGGATGGATTTCAACCAAACTTGACATACATGTTCATTGATATAACACAACGGACCGACAGTAAAATGGTCCAAATCGGACCACCCCAGGGGGTACAGGGGGTACATCTTGTAAGATAAACCACTCTGTAGCTTTTAAACGGTTCAACCTTTTTGAAGTGTGTTAACGGATTTCAATTCAATGATAAATTTTACTTTCTCACAATGCCCCAACGTATAGGGGCAAGATTTGATCGAAAACGGACTATATTATGTGAGGCGACGTAAAATTTGACCAAAAACGGGCTGAATTATGTGGGGAGATTCGACAATTTCTGTTCCTTTACGTAAATTTTTCGGTTGGCTCCGTGTTTGGCAAAACCGCGTTTGGCAAAAAAATTTCGCCCCGTTTGGCAAAACCAAAAACCGCGTTTG
>JAQFYC010006421.1:0-12247 GCA_034694165.1 Tomocerus mixtus | reverse complement strand
CGCCTTCCATCAATTGAAAATTAGCAATACCTATATTAATTTACAACCGTTGAGAGATTTCAGGGTTATCAACTGTTCTAACTGTAATATCGAAGCAAGATAAGTTTTTCAATTTCAAGAGACCCTATATTGTATTTAAATAGTTTACGACACTATTCAGAAAATTAGGCCATTATAGGTCGCTAATGGAGGTTGGAGGCCACGTCATTGAAAAACGAAACATAATCATATCACATCAGAAACTATCAAATTCGCATATATGTCCTTTCTACATATATAAATATGTATGCAGTCACTTTACAAGGAAGGATGTAATATATTTAGGACAGTATCTTAAGGTTGGATCTAGATACTCGTACCTGCAGCAACATAGTCTCAGTCTCATATAGAATGATACTAGCCTACTAAATATTAAATGCAAAGATAGATTATCGCTACAATACCTAAGTACTAATACATACTGAAGCAGGGCTATCTTCTTACTAGGAAAAACTAACTATCTGCAGAAAAAGCTAATGGATTTTGTGTAACAAGAAGCCAAAGAAAGCTAGAAAACGTGAGAGGAGAAAGGAAGGGAAGATAAAAGGGATACGTACGTTTCAGTTTCATCTAGATATCTGCCGTTTTGGGCCAACATTGCATAGCTGGTAGGATAGTCGGGGATCATTGATGGATGTGACGTGAGTGTAAGTTAAGGACTATTTAATCTCAAGGTGAAAGTGATGATGATGTAAAAGCTGAAAGAAAGTGGCATGGCAAATACTTTGTGTAATCGGGGCAAGATCTTATCATAACTCCTCCAACAATACCAATTTTTCCGTTAATCTGTTTGAACAGTCCGTCACTACACTTATCGTTAACTGGACTTTCTCCCTCGCTCTCCAACGCTCCTGGCTTGGTTTTGAGAACGAGAGACAGGGACTTGCTGCAAGAGAAAGTGAAGTAAGAAAATCCATTTAACCATTTCACGGTTTACAGCTCTGACGATGAGTGCACACGCATTTAGAGCAGGAGTGGGCTGCTTCCCTCTAAAAAACCTCTCTGCGAATAATTACCAATTCTTAGAATTATAGTTAGTCCTTGCGAGATCAAATTGTACCCGTATAGTACCTTGCCAAGGATTTAGCTACCTACTAACTCTTTTTTAAAGCTTTTGTATCCGAACCATGGGAAACTATGAAGTACCTAAACATCCGCTTTAACACAAGCCGATTAGACCAGTTTATAGATACAGGAAATATAAAGGAACCTCTATCGGATCAAGCAATCTTTTGAATATATCTTATCCTAATGTCAATCTTACCAGCTGCCCATATCCATATATTGTAGTTCAGCCATGTATAATGTATACCTTATAATAGATAGGTATTATGCCTATATATTACAGAGGAAGGACATAAAACACAATAATTATAGACCCAGAAGATTAAATCCAATAAAAAGTTTAATCCAAACGAATGGTTTATCGGAATGTTAGGGCCAGAGTACAGTTCAAGGTATTTTAGTAAAAGCGGAAAAGATTCCTAATAAACTATTAAAAAATACAACTCATGAAGAAAATCTATTTCAAAAGAAAGATTTAGTCAATTTGGCTGAACAGATACAGATGATTGAATTTTTGACTACATTGTCACTTTGATTGGCACCAAAGGCATAGGTATTTGATATAAACCTCAATAAATACAATGCTACAAAATAGCTTCATATACGTATACGATTTTCTTGGTGCTATCCACCATAGTGGGCCTTTAATATATGTGCTTATGTTTCTATTATTATGGGATTCGTTGAAGCTTAATCGTAGGTGGTCCAGAGAACAATGAACTATCTACATTAATAATTGAAGGAAGTCACTCCTCCCCCGCGCAGTCGGCTCTCATCTATCTGTCCTACTCTCAAATTGCTTTAAATAGAACATGTAGTTTAAAATAAATGCACATTGTTCCCCTTATTATTAATTTACTATGTCTGCGTAATATTACTCCCTTTCGAGGTGATACCAATGCAATATTATGCATAAAAACGTGTGTTAGTTACCCTTATATGTATATTTGCTTTAGGCAGAGACTCAAGAACACAACTCCAATTCGTAATGAGAAACTAACTATTGATGAATAATTTAACCCAGTAGTTGTTAAATAATCATTCATTCAAAAATTTTCTTAAGAAATCTTCCTTCTGTATACATGAAAATGAAGGATAAATCATTTAAAAGTATAGGACACAAAATTGATAAAAGGTTTCTCAAATAACTTTAATTTATGTAAATATATGCTTTTTGTATTCACAACATTAGCCATGTGAATTTATCCTAATGGAGTAAAATATATTAATCCATTTTTATCTGCCCTAGTTTCTCAAGTAATTAATTAAGTGTTCTTAATCTTAAGTTCTGCAAAGACATAGCTGCGAAAAGAGTAGCTATCATTTATCTTCAGATTTCTCTGCTTTCTCCGAGTGAATTTATTTATAGAATATTGCTCCTTTTCTCATCGCCTATTTATTTGGCCTGCCTGACATGGCATGCCATGCCACTGAGATAAAGAACTAGATAATTCCAGATTTAGGAAAAACGATTATTATTTCAGTATTAGAAAGTTTGAACGAAGAAAGGAACTGCTGTACTTATCTATCGAAGTTGCTATTCTGACACGCAAGTAGAGCAAAGCAAAGTAGAGAAATCTTTCGAATAAGGAGTTTGACTAGCGACGGGATCCTTTTAAGAAAAACAATATACGTGAATACAATTTCTCTGTTCACCTGTCATATTCTGCAACTCTCTCTAGCCTTAATTTCATTTTCCGTCTCGTTAGAGCTGTCAGTTCAGCGAAGCAGCAAACTAACGACATAATCTAAACTACGGCAGAATACAAAATACAATTTCACTATTGAGCCAGGGATAACTTCAACATATTCTAATATACCAACTAAAATGCAAACAGTTGTTCACAAAACACATATATGGCAATAAAAGTTGTGAGCATATAATGCTTATGAGCTGATACCAAACATTTAAATATAAATTACGTATAGCAAAATTCAGTTGTTGATCTTTAAATGAGTGTTCTAAAATGTAAATTTTAGGCACTTGCATATATCTCGTTAAAGTCAAATGACTGAAGTAATTAATGACGTTCACCTGTTAGAAAATGGCACGGCAAACACAATTTCCAAACTTTTATATCGGTATGTATGCAGTACGTATGTATGAATTCATTTTTGGCATTAATTCAATTATATTTTAATTATAGGTATAGTGAAGTACAACTTATTGTTCCTTGACGAATTTGGATTGTTTACAGGAGATTTCCCTTTCTACATTGTACTGTCATGATACCATCCAACACTCCCCGTTTACATATCTGGGAGGATCACAAATTGTTTCCTATTACATGTTTTGAGGTCACTCAAGTGTACTATATTTCTCGATTCTATGTAGTATAGTGGATCAACACTAGTAATCCCACACCGACTTAGAATTTATGAGTATTTCTATGCACACTAATCGGTGAAATATCTAACAAAAACAGCTAAAGTGCATTGCTGAACCATAACTAAATATATACAAATGTCATAGGTACTGAGCACCACAAGGCCTTAGGCAAGCGTTTAAATTGGGACATCGTTGTCGAATTTTAATGAAAGCAAAAACAGTTAAGATATTGACATTCACATTTAGATGTTTTATATTTAAATGTTTTAATGGTTCAACTAATGCTACACAATGTTTGGTAATATTGAGACGAAATTTTAATTCTCCAGGTTTTTGATTTTTGACTAGTACCGTAAAGCTCACCTTTAAAACCATTCTATCGTCAATAAGAAATTCAATTTCTTATATTTTGGTTTACGTTATTTAAAAAATGGTCAAAGTGGAATCGTACGTATAAGTACTTGGCACCATGGCCATGGGTCCTTTGTGCCATGTGCATATATAAGTATAATATAGATAGGATATGTTTATCGGCTTACACAACTCCTGGTACTCAACAGAAACTTACTGATTTGAGTTCAGTGTCGTCTGCTTGCGAATCTTAAAATTAATCGCTAAGTCCTTCACATATCCCACCAAGTGACGCACTTAACTATAGGTACGTGCTGAAAGGTACTTTTCGAAAACTGGTGATTATGGCTTAAGAACCTCTACATACATTATGTAGTTATAGTTATTAAGTTTCTTTAGGAATGCCTACATATAGTGATTTAGTACTAATCGGCCTTTCTACCGTTAAATTAAATTTCCTTTGATTTTCCCTGCCCGTTCCTATACTTTGATGTGTAGTGGGAAGTATAATGCATCTACTACAATATACATAGTTAGTTAGTTGTGTGGTTATCATATAACCTTTTCATTTATGGTAATAGTATGTTAGCTTTCCTATGTCATTATTGTCATCTTGCATGGAGTAATTCTCTTAGAGCATTCCTGTGAACAAGCAAAGAAGTTGATTTCATTCTTACACCCCCTTAATGCTACCGTGTGTATCCGTACGTAGTGATTTTCTTCTAATTTGAGATTATACATGGAGAACTGTATTTATGTACGTACAGTAAAAGCCAAGCCAAGCCAAGCTACATACAGGATGCTAAGGTACACGGTACAGCAATTCTCAATCCTAATACATGAACTACAAGAACGATGGTGTCACGCCGATAATGGTATGTCACACTTGCAGACATCTCATTCGAATGACATGACTTTCACTGTTCTATCTTTGTTCCAAGTCCTGGTGGTAGTGAATTTGGCAATTATAATCTTAATTAATGTAGCTTTATCTAACCTTTATCCTCTGCTCTTCCAGTTTTGAGTATAATTGCACTCTGATCCGATGAAATGCGCTAATATATAGGATTTAATGATGATTAGATCTTTTGTACAGTGAAACAAAGAAAATTCCTTCCTTTGTAGCGTGCATTATTGGATTAACCTCGTTTGCTATTAGTATTTATTGTATTAATGATTAAGATCGAATAATGCTATGCTTATTTTACGTGTACTGCTAGTAATTATCTTTGATTTATAGTTTATATATAACAAAACAGCTATTCGTGTGACATAGAGTTTGGTACATACAATTTCGCATACAAGGAAGCTCTGCCAATGCCAACCAAGATCTCCATCAATAAATGTGAAAATGTTCTAATATAATTAATTAGTAATAGAGCTAAGTATATTGTTGAGGATGTAGCGCACAACGCGAAATTCTATTCTTATGCTATTTTTTGCTATTTTGTGTAAATTTTAGCATTGTACGTATATTTAGAATCACGTGCTTTCTCTTTTTGCATAGAAATGTCACTTAAAGCTTTTACAAAGAACAACACTATGCTTCAATTTCGAGTTGGAACTTTAATGAGACGCTGTACTGCAGTACTGTGTACACGGTTTATGTATGTAATACAGGACAATATTTAGAATTAGACGCAATATTACCGGAATTCTAACCCACCTTACGTGTAGATACATTTGAATTGTAGCAAACTGGATATTCTTGGTAAAATGGCTAAATTCTAGTATAATGGACAATACCTGTACAGTGTGTAGCTTATGGTTGTTTGGCATTGGGAATGTGCCTCTGAGAGAAAGCATAGGTACCTATATATTGCATTAACAGTAGGACAGTAGGAGGAAACTCGAAACATTGTGCTCATTAAACTAATACGGCGAATTCAATTATGTGATTGCTATACACTACAGATAATTAAATATATAAATACACTTTGCTAACCTATGTCCAATGTGTCTCAGTACTTTGACTATATAACACTTATTATAGCCATAGGACATTTCCTGGGGATAATAGGTTCTGGGTATTCACATTCATTATCCCCTAATTTTATCATTAACTGATAATCCCATCGCAATCTCCGAATGGGTAATGCTAAAGGCAAATGCTGCATATATATATAGATAAGTAGTAGTGTATTTACAAATGACAAAGACAACATTCAGTTCTCGGGAATTAGAATCAAGGCTACTTAATTAGTTAGCTCAGGTGAGGCTGCCCTGCTCCTGTCTCTAGTCATAAAGAAGCGACTCGTTCAAGGCCATTGTCATTGTCATTACGAACACACTATTTATAATTATACTCAAAATATTAATTAGCGCAGCAAAACGAAGTGACGACATTATAACTCTGCTTAGAGGCGCGAGGTGGCTCAATGTCGAGGCCACTCGATTGTGTGAGCGCTTCATGCAGCACTCGACGGTGGTAAGGGTTCGATCCCCAGGGCCGTCCTCTGCATTGTACCTCTTTTTCCACCAGCAATGCTCTTTGAGTATCTGGGAAAATTTGCACGGGAGTTACTGAAATGGTCCTCGCGGACTGGTCAGTGAGTAGGGTATGATGGGTGCTCTACCCCTCCTCAGAAACATTTTTTTTTTTAACTCTGCTTGAGTGAATTAACATGCGTTGTACTTAGTCTAAATACTAATTACAGTTAATATAATTATACTAATTTGTAAAATTAAACGGCTACAACTGTTTCTGGCAAATTGAACAGAAATTCTTAGGTGTTTAAGTAATTTAGCTGCCTGTGCTTCAAAAAAGTTAACCTTCTTAGCGTGCTCAGAAACTTGGAGAATTCCTTTTGACACTGAGACAAATTTTCTAAAGTTTTTTATCTCGAGGTGAAGCAAAAGAAAGTAAGATTGCACATTTATAAGTACATATATACCGCAGTTCTAGCCGTATGTACTATGTATGCATATTGGACAAAAAAGTTTCTTCTTACAATCTGTCTAATAATAGGAGACAAGTCTTGCCTGCCCTGTCTTGGCAATAGAAGTAATGGATTTTTTGCACGAAGCCCCTAAAATTCGAAACAAGAAATAAGGAGAGGAAAGTGGATGGTTTAGAGCTTTACGCACGCTCTAGCTATAACATCATCGTATGTATGAAACGTACATTTTATATGAAATAGTAGGTACTCTCCATAACAAGACCACATTACGTATCCCATAATACTTTTGGACTAGAATACGCTACTATACCGCGCTATAGCAGAAGCAATAAAACATTAGGGCAAATATAAAATAGTATTTACATTGATACAAAGAAAGAAATAGTGTAATAAGTTCATTTATATGTAGAACTGGTGAAAGTACATTACTTTCTTAGTACTATGTATTGTACCATTAGCTGTTAAGGTACTACCTACATGATAGTATTACAGTTTAACGTAAACGGAGATATAGTACAAGTAGTACAGCTAAAGTGAAAGCAAAGAAAGTGAACGAATCGTAACCCTAACGAGAAGCAATAGAAAAATTGCCACTTTCTTATCTCATGAACATACATCTGTAAAGTGTAATACTTACTATGAGATATAATTACGTACTACTACTCGTATTTACATTAGGTAGTCGATATATCTTAGATTTCTGTTAAAGCTGAACTAAACGAATGGTATCTACATACACGGTCGCATACTTAAGCGATTTCTGTCTATTAGGTTGACATATTGTAATGTAGTATCGTCCCAATCCTTTTTTCCATTGATCACACTTTTATATACCTACCACGCATCTAAGTGTAGGTACATAGGCAGATCACAGTGATCAGACCTTATATATCATTAAATATATTGTTACAACATATAGGTATATAAATACAACACAGTACACTTCAAACTTTTCTTATCTCGTTTGATTTATGCTTTTACTTTTCAATGTGCATAACTTCATTTCTTATAATTTCTGAACAATTTTATTCTTATGACTTCAGCATACGATTTTTTAAATAATTATTCTAATTTAGCACTGTAAACTGATAAACTCATATTAAATTGCTGCAAAAGATTCTAAGTTTCAAGCGATATTACAGGATATTTGAAGGGCTCTGTAGTGCAGAACAGAGTGCAAGTGTACGAAGTAGAACATGATTGATTCTCCTAATGGTTGTTTCCATCAGTGACAAATATAGTTACCCTCTGTGTTACCAATAGCTTTGACACTAACTCCTCCTAGGTCTCCTACACTACATATATAGTACATGGGGTAATACAGATATACACTACAAAACAAAGATCCATCTTCTCGCATTGGATAGATATATTACAGGATTCTATTTATAAGGCATTCAAAACACAAAGGGAATTAGGCAGGCTTCTTCCTTATTTACTCATTTTCCACGGAAAATTGGAACTGAAAGGGTATCTGTATCTGTGTCGTTCCAAATTTGTACTACAGATTATTTCAGTAGTCTACGATTTAGCACAGCACAGCTTTGTGCGTTAAACCGTACAGTATTTCTGCGCTGTGCTATAACAGCACACATTGTATCCACAACAGGGATTGTCTTGTTGACCAAAATATGGTAGCATAGTTTTCAGAATTCAAATACACACTTTGTATTTATATTTAGAGCTCCATATGTACAAATATATATAGGTAGCTTACAATACGTATATGGTATGCAATAGTCGAGATATAAATACATAGTGCTGTTATAAATGACATAGGCATGTTATCCAAAATTAATGTATCTTATCTACTATATAGTATAGGGAATTCTAGTTCACAGTTCCAGTCCACAATCGGATCTGACAAACCGTAGTGGATTTCCGTATTAGCACAAGGAAACATCAGACACAGCACAGTGTCCTATATATTATGTAGTTGTAACTGTAGCGATCCCATTTTATGAAATTGAAACTAAATTAATTTACTCATGCAATAACCAACAACCGCATTGTGGAGACCGAACCTACTTTCGGGATATGTATCTATGTAATATTCTTGGATGTAGTTTACACTATTTGTTTGCAGATTTTGCATAATTCTTACATAGAACAGATAACGTACGTATGGTACCTATATCAATAAATATATGTTAACAGTAAGCACAAGCAACATGGAAAATTAGATTCACTCTGCGTTAATAATGTTTACAAACTGAAAGACATAGGCAATTAAAGTAAGTGAGGTGAACTTATTGTTAACCATGAAATATTTTGTATGCTATTAATTTCGCAATGAGATCTGGGATCTATACTTATTGCCATTATACTTATCTGTCGATGTCATCATGCACATGGAGGAACATATACAGATATAATATAATACTATAATTAGAATATCAATGTCACCTTTCGCAATGACCCAAAATACATTTCCGTGAAATTATTTTCCTATATACATTTTTTTATGTTTATCTATGTTAGATGTATGGTAATATATAGGTAAATAAACCAACAGTAGCTATCTTAGGATAAATACTATAATTATCCTTCTCATTACAGAATCTACTTTTTTAGAGAACAGTAAATAAATGGACACATCAAAGAATCAATTACATACAAAATGCAAGCAATGCTTAAAGGAGAATGCGAAGGACGCATACCCCAAAACCCAATTGCTCATGCCTGGTTTTGACCCTACCTGAAATTTTAGGGAATTTTGACCCTCAGCGCAGCTGAGGGACTTGTAACTAGATATTTTGGCGCTTCGCGAAGCGAAGGGACAAAAATTATATGTATGTATGCTTATATTTTTGGCTGGGCAGGCGGCTGGAGCGCTGGAGGGACACTCTGACCAAAAAAATGAAGAATAAATTTGGAGGCATAGCGTGAATGTTTTTTTTAAAGTATTTGATTTTTATTTCTGCATAAAATCATAAAATAAAGGGTCAAACCCCATGAAAAATTGGAAAGGAAAGCCTTCCTTTTAAGGGGGTTTTTGACCCTTTATTTTATGCTTATATTATGCAGAATTAAAAAAAACATATTAAAAAAACATTTTTCTTTGGAGTATAAACCAGGCGTTACATTAGCATTAGATACTATTTTAGAACATTTTATACCACGTGACACTCAAAAAATTTTTCCACATTATACTGGTTCATTAATGACTTATTTAGCAATGCCTGTACAACTATTTATAGAAATAATTTACAAAATTTTAGAGATTTATTATAACAAAACTGGGCTAACATGTTTTGTTACTGTACTTTGCCACATAATACCGATAGTAAGTAATACGTTTCTGTGAAAAATAGACAGTTAACTAAGATTTTTAACTTCGCATATCCTATTCGTGTATTTTGGTGACGGTGACACATAAAGCATATTGCGTAAACATTTTACATAACCTTATAATTCTTGAATAAATAGCCATATTGCATTAACCTTAATGAATTGAAATTACACTGGAGGAATTGCTAATGAAGGGGGAGCGAAAATGGCACTATTTGAGAGATTAAATTATTTAATGCGTGAGATACTTTGATGAAACTTAATTATTCATTGTACCATGCATGCTATACTGACTGCGTGCTCATAAGCTAAAATATGAATGACGATACAAAAATAAACTATGGAAAATTCCTATCAGTCACGTTGCAAAAATATAAACAAGGATTTCCGCTTTATAGGACTGAATCTAGAAGTTCATACATGGCACCTACTTGTAGACCTTCTTTCGTTCCAACTTTCATTATTATGTAGTGGTGCACTACATAAGAATGCCTTGAAGTTCTGTCTGTATGTATGTAATGTCTATCTGTCTTTGCCCACTGTTTTCCCATTATTATTCAACTTTCTTGAATTCTGTTTTCAGAATTGAGTAATGCGTCCCCTGAATAAGAAATTCTGTAAAAGTGGACCAAATTGCACCATCCCCAACACCGCCCCTTTTCTTAAAATTCAAAAGATTTGTAAAAAGATTTTGTATGAAGAATTGAGTAATTTGTCCCCTGAATAAGAAAATGCGTAAAATTAACCAAATCGCCGCACCCATTCCAACACCTACCCCGCCCCCTTTTCTTAAATTCAACGCTTTTGAATTCTGTATGCAGAATTGAGTAATTTGTCCCCTGAATACTACCTTTAAATAGTAGTCAGCGGTTCCATACGGTTTCGGTTTACTTTATAGGCAGTTATTTAAGTAAATAAATTACCACTTCATTGTTACAGCTATTGAACACAGTTTATTGCAACTATGAATATACGGTATTGAAATGCAATATAGTTACAGAAACCTATGTTACTTCATACAGATAGTATGCCTACTTTTAATTAGTTAATTAAATGATTTTAGCGAGAAAATAGAGCAGTATGAAATAGCATTTATCCTGATGGTTGTTATTCGCAATACTTTTTAACTTACAATAATTTATACCCGCTCTTCTAAATGTGGATATTACAATGAAAATGACAAGTGAAAGATAATTGCATTTTGCATTGTTTGCTACATGTTCTGGCATCATGTTTCTGTTTTGCTTACTTACACTACATAAAAATCTGTTACCGTATACCAAATGCTATGTAGTACCTATTTATGTAAATTATGTAAAGTGTCTATCCCTAAAGCTCAACTGAACTAGCATATTTGATTATTCATCTAGCTTGATCATTAGCATTCATGAAATGAATCACGAGCTGAGAAAGTGACAACCATAAGGTTGGATTGGGCTGTCTATGTTTACGCCTTACAGATATTTGGCTTGCATTAGATGGCTTCTGCTTTCTCCGTTCATTTTCACAAAACAATAATATAATAGGGCCTGATCGGCTAAAGAGGAAAAGAAAAGCAATTAACTGGGAGCCTGTAAAATTTAATTTCAAATGCCATAGTTTGTATGCTGAGTAAAACTAGACATATCTGGTTTTCAATAGTTGTATTTGTGTGCTGTTCACTACGCTGTTGATATCGTATTTGTTGGAAGTGTGAGCTTTTTATTTAACGATTTTATTGTTAAAAGACAAGATTGCGATGTAGAATCAGTATAATTGAATTTTAGACGTTTTTTACCAAAAAAGGGTTAAAAAGGGTTAAATTAAGAAAAGGGTTAAGTGAGAAAAGGGTTAAAAGTGTCCCATTTTATGGTCGGTTCACTTGGTTTTAGGGTTAAAAACCGAAGTTGACCCGATATCTCTTGGATCCTACCCGGGTAACACCCGAATTATAAGGTTAAACCGCATAAACCATGTATTGTACCTATTTAAGATATTTCCTTTGTTCTAAGTAGATTCCTTTGTTCTAAAGGTCAAATCCTTTGTTCTTTGTCTTTTATGTGAATTAGACATATATAAATATATATTTTATGGAATGTTCTAGAATTCCTTTGTTAAGTACCTACGTGTACAACTATTTACATTAAGTACCTAAGTGTACAACTTTATACATTAAGTACCTACGTGTACAACTTCTTACATTAAGTACCTAAGTGTACAACTTCTTACATTGAGTACCTAAGTGTACGAATTCTTACATTGGGGATTAGTGAAGACAAAGGACGCCTTCAAT